>CAWVRF010001053.1:0-160000 GCA_963932465.1 Maratus speciosus
CAGAGGGACAAGCAAATATGAAAAGGTGGATCTTCATTCATATAATACTATGCCATGGATACTAAATCTAAGTCAGGAATTAAGTGGCCCAAGGCAATATTTTTGGCATGGTGTTTACTAAGGTTCTAACAATATTGAATTCAGGCATTGACTGGGGAGGAGGGGGGGGGGGAGGGATATCCTTCTGGAACATTAAAATGTACCCCTGCCATTAGAAGATTTGTGATTTTATGCTTATTAGTTATTTTTATTATTTTAAGTAAAATTCGCCTCCTCCCCCCTCCTCCAGGAACTTTGCAGTATCCTGCCCAAAGGTGCAGAATCCTCTCCCGGAGAAAAATGTCTGAATTCAACGCTGTATCCCAAAATAAAATAGAATGAAATGAAAATATACAAATTTAAACTATCTGAGACTGTTTTTTTTTTTTTTTTCAAGAAATGAAAGATATGAAAATGCAACTTATTGAATTCTAGTGGTATGGTCTATATGGGTTCAATAATTTAGTGAATTAAGAAAAAGATTTGAAAAATACTGAAAAGGAAAAATCCCAAGGATAAAATTAAAAACTTTGTATGAAATTTGCCTTTTGAAAAAATTTTCCAACTACATAAAGTTAATTTCAGAAATGAACATTAAAAACTCAAAAAGATATCAGCTGTGATATGACTAAAATTCAACTTGCATTTTGTTAAAAATAATTAATCCGCACCAGCCCTGCTCCACCAACGCATGTTCCATGCGCATATGCAAAAAAGACGAAAAATAATCGGAAGGGAGATCCAACCGAGAACAAGTCTGGCTCAGTGCGAAATTGAAAATTCGCATTGGATGACCGAAATGTATTTTTTTGTTTTTCAACACCTTTTATGGTAGATGAAATTAAGAGTTTCAAAGTTTTTATTAAATCTTTCGGTAAACCTTTATGTACAACTTTTTGGATAGTTACTTTTAATTTTTATTATTGCACTGTTGAGTAATTTACCCTGAAATAAAAATTTAATCTGACCTGAAAGTATAAAATGTACCTCACTATCTTATAGGAAAGGATTTATTGAAGTAACACTTTTTAAAAAATATGTGAAGTATGCTAAAAAATATTTTTTGTGCGAAAAAAAATCTTACATATTTCTTAAATTTTCTTCTTAAAGAATTTCCCAAGGATTTAAATGAAGGATATCTCATTATCAAGTAATCTTTGCACTCATCAAGAGCTAAGTATTTTTTTAATAAAAATGACAAATTCAATATTGTTTACTCGATTCATAAATAACGGTTGTATAGGCTTATAACTAGCACATTTTGTTTGTAAGATTTATTTATTTTTTTGGTTCTTGTTTGCGTTTTGTATAATCGAATTTAGAAATGTTTTCGACGCAGCAACATTGTCTCCTATCATCACGTATTATAATACGAGCAATCTTGTGTGTTTGGAAATTTTAACTAAAATTACCATTTTGAGGTGTGAGAAGACCATTGGGGTTGGTTATATGGTTGAGAAAATTCGATGAGTGGGTCATTTTTGTGTCACTGTGGGTCATTGTATTTTAATGAGAATTAAGATTCAAACAGTTATTAAGTTGTTGAAGAGTTGGCAGCAAACGAAGTCGCAAAGCTGGCAACATTTCGCCAGATTTGGCAGGAAAATCGATTTCAAGCTTGCCAATGCTATTACGTTTATGTACAGCTCATCATCATTACTTTGCATCACACCATGTACAGCTTGGCATCAAATGAAACAATGTCACTAAATTTGGCCCCAATATATAATTCTTAATCCGCAAAGAATGTATTGTTTTATTCCGTTGAACTCAAGGCTAATTTTGACAGAGCTACGCTCAGTCTTTCCTGCTGTTGTGTTATACTTCAAGCAAATATTTTTGTGTGTGTATACGAATTTTATCTAAAAAATGGCTCGAATGATTTGACTGAATTTTGTATTCTACCATTTTTGAGTATGAGAAGACCCAAATGTTCGAGAAAGTTTGATGAGTAGCAAATCCGCCACCCTAAAATCCGCACACCATTGCCGACGTAAACATTGAAACTTTCAGTTTAGGTGTAAGGACAAAATTACAAATTTTTTTTAATTTTTATATCATTCTGCAGATACTTTAATATGCAATTCTTGTTAAAATGACTAAACGCATTATTTTTCATGAAGGAAGTATAAATTTATTTCTGAAAAAATTCAAGGTATTCCTCAGACCACTGCTAATCACAATCTTTTTACTAACTATATTTATGTATTAATCAAGCTTTTTGGTTATTAAGTCTGGTTAAATCTGAAATAAAATTTCCTTATTTTTTTTTTTGATGTAAATTAAAATTAGTAGGGTACCTTTATGAGGCAAGTTTCATTAAATAATTCAAGATAAATGCATCTTATCATTATTAGGCATATTTAATTATACATTATTAATTCTTCATTTGACCTGTTCCTTTAACAATTCCATCATTTAAAAAATTATCTTAATTTTTATTATTTTAGTTTATTTTTTACTTAATTATTTTAATATTTTACTATAATATAAGCATTCATTATAATTTTGATTGCATTCTTAAATTGATATTACTGTCAAAATATGTAAACAAAGAAATGACCAGAAATCCGCACAACCTCTTGTCCCAAGCTGTGCGGATTTGAAGGAGTCTAAAGTATTAGGATTATATCTCGATCAGTTTGAAAAGTTGATCTGCAAGTGAAGATGAGCGGAGGGTAGTTTGCACCTTTTCAGTTGTCATTCTACGTTCGTCTATAATCATCAGAAAATCGATGCCCCAGCGGTGGTTTTCATTTATAAAAATTATTCAATGCTATGACAATGGAAAATGCACTTTAACCCTTTATGTCCGAAATTCATGAAAGTTTCATCTTCTAAAGCATTTTTCGTGAATTTTCTAAACTGCTTTAAAAGATTTACGTATTAATAAATTTTAGGAGGGTTCTTCAATTAAAATTAATTAAATTTAAATTTATAGGGATTTTGTACAATATTTATAATTCCACTGAAATCTTTTATTTAAAATATATTTTTTTTTTGATTTTGTAGAATTAGGAAATGTAGGACTATAATGTTCTTACAATAGAATTATTTCCGAACTGAATCTCCCCTCCCCCAATCCTTGAACGTCAAGAAAACTGAAGAGATGCAAAGGCAAAAGAAATCATCCTCTTAAAAATATTTATGTTTTGTGCTACACATGATGTTTTTGGAACAAGATAAAGTAGTGTATCTATAATTCATTCTAAAGAGTTATGACTAATAATCAATGTATTTAATGAATTTTATAATAAGATATTTTAATGGTACTTTAAAGTACCATCAGGGTATAAAGTGTTAACTTTGGCATTTGTCTAAATTTAATCGTATCGTATTAGGAAAATGTACGTACTTAGAATTGAATTATGTAAAGAAAAATAATTGTTTTTTTTTTTAAACTTTTCACCCTGTTGTTCTGGATTATAGGTATTACTAGACTCTTAAATTTGTTTTTTAATTTTAAAAGAACGTTAATCACACGTTAAATAAAAGCCTCGATTGTGTTATGAAATGTGTGAACTGTATTCTTCTGTTAAAAATGGCTTTTATTAATTTTGCCAGTGTTAAAAAAAAACAGAAAAAAAGCAATTTAACAAATTACAGCGATCATTTGGAAAATGATTTTTTCAAAGAGTAAAATTTAAGACATAAAAAATCGCACGGAGTTTGTCATGCATTACGTACGCCATGAATTAAACATTAATAGTGTTATTACACGTAAAAATTCCAAGCGAGAAAAATCGCCCGCGACTCGTACGTATTATCCACCTGAAACTTAAGTATTATCCAAGCATTTCATTGGCTGTTCGGGAAAAGGCTTTTCCATCGTCAGATTTCCAAGAAATCTGACGACCCATTTTAAATGAAATTTCATTATTAAACTTCTAAACATCCCACAATATTACTTTTTACACCGTCGTATAGAGAAAAAAAAATGTACTTTTAAATGCAATTTGTTTGAAAGCTGTATCTCAATTTGTTTCTGAGTTATTAATTTTTTTTGTAGTTTTTATTACATTTTTGTCATAGTGGCAACCGAAGTTATCCATCTCTGTTGAAAGTAAAGTGAAATACAGATTACTGTATAGACCAATCAGAAAATGAATAAAATGCAGATTAAACCAATAAAAACCTTCAGATATGCTTTTGGTTTCCTACCCTGACGAGAACAATAACCATTTTATCCAAATGGTTAAAAAGTTTCAAATCCTAGCAACTGAATTTTGTTTTTATTTGATGTATGAATTCTTTAAAAAAAATTTTACATTTTTTAAAAAATTTCAAACTAGATCGATTTGTTTCTACATACAATCTTCTTTTTTTAACGAAATTTAAATTGTTTTAGATTAAAATTATATTAGAATCAAAAATAAAAACTGTTGTTGTTCAAGTGGAAAGGTGTGTTTCATTTTTTTTTTCTTCTATCTGTTTGAATCAGACACAATGGGGTTAATATGAGCTACTTTATTTTTTTCCTTCATTCCGAGCGGGAGGTGAGTTGATAAGCATTGAATATTTGTTGCCCGATAAGCTCATATTTTCTGTTTCTTCCTAAGATGTTTTATTGCTTTAACCTTTTATGCCTAAAACTGTGAACCTTGAAATGGCTTCATCATAAGGGTTTACTTGACTCGCACGAAAACATCCCGTTGCTAATGTTAATCCTACAGGAGAAATTTTTTAAATATCTCGTTTGCATTTCAATATTTTTAAAGGATTTTTTTTTCACTGGATATCTGGGGTTGATCTCTACATAGGTCGTTTATTACTTTTTCAATTTTATTAAAAGGTTTTTTTCTATGAGGATACTTCTACTTTCTAAACCTAGTTCTAAAGGTGAAAGTATTCTCATAAAAAGAACCTTCAATCAAAATTGAAAAAGTAAAAAAGGACTTTGTAGAGATCGATTAACATTGTATGAAAGCTGAAAAGATGCAAAGGCAAAAGAAATAATCCTTTTAAAAATATTTTTGTTTTGTGCAACCTATAATGCTTTTGGAACAAGATAAAGTAATGTATCTATAACTCATTCTAAACTGTATTGCTAATAACTCATGTATTAAATGAATTTTATAAACAAACTATTTTAATGATACCTTAAAATACCGACGGGGCATAAAGGGTTTAACTAACGCTGACAAGACTTATATTGTATAACTAGAAAATGTACAAATACAATAGAAATATTTGCGAACTGAAACATTTCTCCCCCAATATTCCAGCGTCAAGAGAGCTGAAAAGTTGCAAAGGGAAAAGAAATGATCCTTTTAAAATATTTATGTTTTGTGCAACCCATAATGCTTTTAGAAAAAATAAAGTAAAATATCTATAACTCATTCTAAATGGCATTACTAATAATCAATGTATTTAATGAATTTTATAACAAGTTATTTTAATGGTACTTTAAAGTTCTGTCGGGGCATAAAGGATTAACTTTGTCATTTGTCTAAATTTAAGCATGTATTTTTAGGGAAATTTGTGTACCTAGAATTGAATTATATAAAGAAAAAATATTTTTTTTTTTTTAACTTTTCATCTTGTTGTTCTGCATTATAGGTGTTACTAGGCTCTTAAATTTGTTTTTAAATTTTAAAAGAATGATATCACACGTAAATAAAAGCCCCGATTGTGTTATGAAATTTTTGTACTGTACTCTCCTGTTAAAAGTGGCTTTCTTCAATTTTGCTAGTGTTAAAAATAAGTTTCAAATCCTAGCAACTGTTTTGTGTTTTTCGTTGATGTATGAATTCTTTAAAAATTTTTACAAATGTATTTATTTTCATTTTAAAAATTTCTGAGTAGATTGATTTTTTGTACATACAATTTTCTTTTTTTACAAAATTTAAATTGTTTTAAATTCAACTTATATTGGAATAAAAAATAAAATTTGTTGTTGATCAAGTGATAGGATTGTTTTATTATTTTTTCTTCTATCTGTTTTAATCGGAGACAATGGGGTTAATATGAGCTACTTTATATTTTACCTTTCATTCCAAGGAAGATGTGGCTTGATAAGCATTGAATTTTTGTCGCTCGATAAGCTCATATTTTCAGTTTCTTCCTACGATGTTTGATTGCTTTAACCTTTTATGCCTAAAACTTGGTATTAACCTAGAAAAGGCTTCATCTTAAGGGTCTACTTGACTGGCACAAAAACATCCTGTTACTAAGGTTAATCCTAGTGATATATTTTTTTAATATCTCGCTTGCATTTTAATATTTTTAAAGGATTTTTTTTCACTGGATAGCTGGGGTTGATCTATACATAGGTCGTTTTTTATTTTTTAAATTTTGTTAAAAGTTTTTTTTCTATGAGGATACTTTTATTTTCTAAATTCCTCATAAAAACAACCTTCAATTTTTTAAAAAGTAATTACATTGTATGTGTTTAAGTAATTAATACATAGATAATTATTAATTATACGTATTTATTATATATGCATAATTATTAATTAATTATGCGTATTTATTAAATATACAAAATTATTAATTAATTATACGTGTGGCCCAAATTTGCTCTCTGTGTCTTAGATCCAAAACTTTTTTTCATATAAAATAAAACGTAATTAATTCGTCAAAGATACAGAAAGATTTTCTAATTATACGAATTCCATTTAATAAAAAAAATATTTAATTTTATATATACACACCTCTATTTACCTTTTATAATGATTTCTGTAAATGATCATCTGTTATACTAGAACTTTCTCAAAGAATATTCGAAAAACTTCTGCAGTTTCAAACTGAAAATTTTCTATTACTGTTATTCGACTTTTTCCAGACTTTTTGGGCATTTATTTTATTTTTTAAGTTTTTTTTCCTATATGTTATCAATAGTAATATTAGGTCTACCAGAAAGTTATTCCCGATAAAGTTATTTCACGCCTACTTTTTTTAAAATTCAAATTTCTTCATTGGCACCATCCACTATTTTGAAATAGTAAAATTCCCATTGATTTAACATTAATTAATATGTCATTAAGTAAGGTGAATTTTACCATTCCAAAAGAGTAGGCGTGAAATAACATTATTGGACAGAACTTTCCAGTAGACCTAGTAATTAATAAAGAGTCTATACACCCCAATCCCCCCACCCCCTTACCGATTTAGATGATTTTTTTAAGACTTCAGAAGCCATAGAATCGTGCAGACTATCCACTCATTTCAACACTAAATAGTGAAGATTTTCATTTTTTCTGTTCGGAGGGGAGGGACATATTTAATCATTAAAAGATGAAAAAGTACAGGTTAATATTTAGAATTACTATTAATAATGCTATTAATTTTTTATAGCAAAAGCATATAAAACACTTCCGCCATAGAAAAATTGGCTTCTGATGGTTTTCACCAAAAACGATTCCCGGCAAGAAACAAGATTCTCTCTGATGACGAAAGTTTTGACCAATCAGATGACGAGATGGCCAAACTTGAGTGGGATAAAAATATGTAACTGACTGCATTTTGCTTTATTAGACCGTGATCTACTGACCTGAAAAAAGTTAAATACAAAAGTTACATTTTTTCCCTCGTAGAATCCGAATCTGTAATAAAAAATGGGGATTAACATTCAATATTTCAAAGTTAGGCCCCCTCGTATTTATGGGGTCGGGTTGTGTGGTCAACTTAGGTATTCCTGAATAGCTTTTTCAAAAATATTTAGTAATACATATTTTTCCGTTTTTCAATCTGACATGTATTTTTCCAGTTATTCGACCGCTTCTAGACTTTTCGCACACCCTGTATAAATTTTATTATATTTACAATTGCTAAATATTGCAATAATAGACCACAAATGATTCCCCCCCCCCCATAGGCCATAATGTAAAAGAATACTTTTGAGTACCACTATAAATGAACCATAAATGCTATGCCAGAATTCCCCCCAGGTTTAAAAAAAGGCAGGATGCTGGCTAGTGGGAAAAGGGCACTTTTTAGATTCTTAGAGGCACTTTTTTAGAGTCTTGGGAACATTTTGTTCATTTTTAAAAGCAACTTTAATATTTAAAAGACAGGAAACTCTTTTCAAGACTTGATTCATATGTAAACAAATTTTTTAGTACAGAAGACAGTAAAGACAAAGTTTTTTTTTTTTTTTTTTTACCGAGGGTCAAGAAGCATGTAATTTTTTGACTGAAGGGCAAAAAAGGGTGCTATATTTTTGGATGAGGAGCAAGGGTGCTATATTTTGAATCAAAGGACAGGAATGGTGCAGCAGAGTTCTCGCTGGCTTTTTACCAACTTTAGCGATTTGGCGAATAATAGATAAAAATCAGTAGCCAATGTAAAGAAATGTTAGCCAAATAGATTCGGCATGAAACACTGAAAAATCTATCTTTAACCCTATTGTATCCGTTTTCTCGAGTATATTCTAAAATAACCTAATGTTTTGTAATTAGTTATATAATAGAAATTCGGCTATCGCTACAGAAACTATTAAAAATAAGTACATTCTAAATGTCTCTTAAATGTGCAAATGTTTCAGGTATTGTTTTAACACTCTAAGTAAAAATTCGCAACAGTTATCTTTGATTTAACGTTGTGAAAATATACACTAAAAATTGCTAAGAAATTCGACGTAAACCAATAGAAAAAAATTGTCCAGCCAATGATATGCTTTACATACAACTAATAAAAAGTATGGTAAATGGATAATTTCAACACAACATTCCAGCAAAACTTTTCTCTGTTTGCACTTGATGCTAGTAATTTTGTTTGTGTTTTTGCCAGCGCTACGCCGGTTCATTGATAGTAATTAACTGAGAATAGTGAAATACCTATCACATAATCCTTTCTGTATCTTTGGTTGTTGCTAAACTGAATTGATATTAAGACAGTATCCCTATAAATAGTTCAAAGTAAATGGCACGCTGCGATTAAACATGTAAAGCAACATCAATCGTTCAGAAACGCGGATAAGAATCTCGGCTATATTGGCACAATACATAGAAAACTTCAATAACATATATTTATTTATTACATTGCAATCAGAACATACTTACGACAGAGCATGGATAGACAGATACACCAAAGTCATAAACACTTTTCAACTAAGCTAGAAAGTGTTAAAATGTATATGTTATATAACAAGATTAAATAAAGTGTTACTGCCCATCGATTACAATAAGATATCCTCAGATGTATATTGACATGTCATAGTATGTCAGTATGTTATGAAATTTCAGATTAATAATAATGTTGCTGTCATTTTTGTAAGGATTTAAAAATTATAAAATAACAATTCTGGTTTATTAATTTAAAGATTAAGTGTTTTAAAAGATATATTAAAAGAAACACTCTGTGCGACTTGCGATCACACTTACCCACTTGTTCCTACTTTCCTTTGAAGAAATTTGACTTTTTGAGATCTTTTGACGAAATTCGCCTTTTTTCTACAATGCTTTGACGAAGTTTTCGTTTTTTCTACGATCCTTTGACGAAATTTACGTTTCTTCCGCGAACCTTTAACGAAATTAGCGGGTTTTTTGACGATCCTCTTTTGGTACACTGTATCAAAAGATCCCAATGTATCGACAGGGGATAGTACCCTGTATTTTCTTTTCATATTATTATGCTACAGGCTTCATTTAAATCCTTGGAAAATTTCTTAAGAGGATAATTTAAGCAATGAGTAACATTCGTTTTGCATATAAATATATTTTTAGCACACTTCTGATATTTTTTCAATAAAGCTTTTCCTATTGATTAAGATAGAGAGGTACAATTTATCCTTTTAGATCAGAATAAAATTTCATTTTTGGGGGAAATTTTTTTTATAGTGGAATAAAAAAAATTTAAAGTAACAATCATAGATTCATTACATTAAGGTTTACTGTAACCTGTTTGAATAATATTAAAAACACAATATGCTATTCAAGAATTTTTGGTGATTTAGAACAAAGTGCAATTTTTTTTATTCTAAACAATAAAATACAAGAGATGTGACAATAGTAAATGCAACGACATATGCAGAGTTCATATTCAGTTTTGACAGTAAAAATATAAGAGAATTTCAGGAGGTGTCTATTTGTTATGAGACGAATAATGCTTTCTTAGACTACTATTCTGAGAAAATGCTTTGGAACATATTTCACAAACAAAAGGTTTTTCTCCTGTATGGGTCAAAAGATGTTTTCTTAAAGTACTGTTATGTCTAAATACTTTGGAACATATTTCACAAACAAAGTGTTTCTCTCCAGTATGAGTCAAGAGATGTCTTCTTAAAATACTACTCTGAGAATATCCTTTGAAACATATTTCACAAACAAAAGGTTTTTCACCTGTATGTGTCAAGAGATGCCTTCTTAGACTACTCTTATCAGAAAATCTTCTGAAACATCTTTCACAAACACACAGTTTTTCTCTTGTATGTGTCAAAAGATGACTTCTTAGAGTACTATTCTCAGAAAAGCCTTTGGAACATATTTCACAAACAAAGGGTTTTTCAGTTGTATGAGTTAACAGATGTCTTCTTAGATTACCATTCTCAGAAAATCCTTTGAAACATATTTCACAAACAAAAGGTTTTTCTCCTGTATGCGTCAAGAGATGTTTTCTCAAAGTACTGTTATGTCTAAATACTTTGGAACATATTTCACAAACAAAGGGTTTTTCACCTGTATGAGTCAAGAGATGTTTTCTTAGATTACTATTCTGAGAAAATCCCTTGGAACATATTTCACAAGCAAAAGGTTTTTCTCCTGTATGTGTCAATAGATGTGTTTTTAGATGATGATTATGAGAAAATCCTTTGGAACATATCTCACAAACAAAGAGTTTTTCTCTTGTATGTGTCAAGAGATGTCTTCTTAGAGTACGATTCTCAGAAAATCCTTTGGAACATATTTCACAAACAAAGGGTTTTTCACCTTTATGACTCCAGAGATGTCTTTTTTCACCTGTATGAGTCAACAGATGTCTTCTTAGATTACTATTCTGAGAAAATCCTTTGAAACATATTTCACAAACAAAGGGTTTCTGTCCTGTATGAATCAAGATATGTTTTCTTAAATCAATAATCTTAGAAAATATTTGGGAACACACATCACAAATAAAAGGTTTTTTTCTTGAATCAGTGGAGGAATGTTTTTCTTTATCACCATTTTGAGGAACAAATTGCTGTTCACCAGAAGAAGAATTTTCTTCTGCAATTGATGACATTTTGTTAAGTGAAAAAGTTTTGTTTCAGATGATAAAAGAAACTTCTTTGAAGTATCAGTATGAATAGATTGTTGCCATTTTCATCCAAGGAAATGAGTTATTCAACTTCAACAAAAATTTTTTTATCTACCTTTGAATCTAAAAACAGAAAAAAATAATAAAGAACACATTTTTAAATATACTGCACTGAATTTTAACTGTTAATTAAACAGCCAATTTTACAATTTTCATTTCCTTTAATTATCACATTATACTTAATTCATTCATTAAATTATCACATTATACTTAAAATAAATGTTAGTCTTCTTCCATTTTAATTGAAAATATTTGTATTGTAGATTTTGTATTATGTTTATGACAATTGTACATAAAATGATATGATGCATGCAAAATAGAAATGTTTAAAAAAGTCAAAGATTTATTTCGATTTATTTTGAACAGAATCTAATTTTTTAAGGTTTTTTAAAATATTATATTGTATAAATTTTATTTTTATTTGTTAATATTCAATTGGCTTAGCTTATTTGTAACAAAAATTTAACATTAAATGTAGATCTAATTGAATGAAATATCTTAACCCTTAAATGCCTGAGTTTTCAAAAATCAATTAAAAAAGGTTCTCCGGCTTTCTTTTTTTAAATAAATCATGGGAAAAATACTTTAAAAAATCATATTTTGTTTTAAGTAGGGTTTACGGCTAAAAAACTTTGTTACTAATCGGCAATACTGGTGTTTAATTGAAAAAATAATTTTCCTTTATAAAATTCTATAATGTTAAACACACAAGAATTTTGAGAACTATGATAACAAATAAATTTTACTTGCTCACCGCAGAACAAAATAGGGTATTTCGCAAGCTTCCAAACAAAACAAAAAGAACATGTATCAACAATTGAATAAATAAATCTATCTTTATTTTTAAACAGCACAAGTGTTGCCACCTAAATGTTGATAATCGAATTAACAATATTTTCAGAATGTACTTTATTGGCAACATTAGGCATTAGAGCTTCAATATTATTCTAATAGTATTTATAAGCCTAAATTGGGTAGTCTTGTTAAGTCTTGGGTAGCCTAGTGAATGTGGGCAGTCTTGACGGTACGCCCTGTATAATGTAACTTTTTAAAAAGTAATGTTAAAACTAGAGATCAACTGAATTTTTTTTTTAAGCCCAAAATCTCAGTTTCGGCAAAAATGCAGCCAAAAATTTAGCCGGACCAAAACTATCTGTATTCCAAAAATCTCGTTTATTTCTTAGGAAATTTTCAACATGACTAATTGATTTGAGCACCATCGGCTCCAATGAGACATTCTTTACGGATTGCTATATGAACTTCACTGTTTATAATGATCAGTCATGACTGAATCAAGATGTGAGTGCCAATTGTAAAGTAAGCAATGCCTATAGGACTTAACTTTGAAGACGCTTTTCACAGGCTTATTAAAAGCTGCAGACTTAACAGTTACAGAAAATGTTCTCAATTAAAACCATAGAAGTGTTTTGAATAGTCTTTGAGAAAGTTGTAGTATAAAAGAGGATCCTTTACAAAAATCATTACAAAAGATACACCCAGGTATGTATACCTACAACATGTTTTAATCAGATGAAATTCGTATCATCAGAAACTCATTTTGCGTGACGGCTTAATTGCATTTTATTTTATTATGAAAATAAAAAGTTTGGGTTAGAGGCACAAAGAGCCAACACGTATAATTTATTAATAATTATGTATATTTAATAAGCACATAAAATTAATTAACAAGAAAAAGAATTAAAGTATGTTTCAACCTTTTTGGGACATCTTGTATACGTAATAAATTTACTTTCGAAGTGATAAAAATGATATCTAAAGATAACATTTGCAGGCTATTTTAAATTTTGTTTCTTGTTGGATTTTGTGTACAATTCAATTCAGTATTTCAGGTTTAGCAGACAACAGCTATTTTGCTTGGTTTAGATTGAGTTATGCCCGATAGTTTGAAGGCTAATCACATTATACATATCAAGAATATTAACATTTTTAAAAATTATGTCCTTTATAATGCAGTGATAACTCAACACCGCAATGGGATAAAAGAACTTGTCAAGTTAATCTATCCCCTTCTGCAATTAGTCTAACAAATTGTTTGCTTAGTACTCATGTTGAATGATGCACACTATTGACTAAACAGAAAAAAAGAAAATTGGCTTCATTAGTTTAAAATTTATAAAAGGATGTAAAAATGCACCATCATCAGGAATGTAATAACATTGATAGAACAGTATGGATCTCATTTTGGAGCAGCAAAAAGCAACTTTCGAGCAAAAAATAACTATTTTGGAGCATCAAAATGTCATTTTGGTATTCTTTGATGAAATTCTCGTTGTTTCTGTGATTATTTGACGAAATTCGAGTTTTTTCAGCAATTCTTTGTCAAAATTAGCGTGTTTTTTTTGCGATCTTTTGACGAAATTTGCGTACTTTTTCGCAGTCTTTTGACGAAATTCGTGTATTTTTCGCGTGTCGGACCAGTTGTTGAAATCAGCGTGACGGAATTAGCGTGTTTTTCGAAATCTTTCGACGAAATTTGCGGTTTTTTGCGACCTTTTGATTAAATTTGCGGGTTTTTTCCCGTTATCTTTTAACGAAATTTACGTTTTTTTAATGTCTTTTGACCTCGTTTTCTTCCTTTTTTACAAAATTAGCGATCCTTTGACAAAATTCACAATTTTCTTCGTGATCCCCTGACGAAATTCGCGTGTTTTTCGCGATCTTTTGACGAAATTCACGGGGGTTTTTGCGACCTTTTGATGAAATTTGCGGGGTTTTTTTGCGACATTTTAACGAAATTAGCGTTTTTAACGATCTTTTGATTATGTTTGTTCGTTTTTTGACGAAGTTAGCAATCTTTTGGCAAAATTCACGTTTTCTTCGTGATTCTTTGACGAAATTCACTTGTTTTTCGTGACGCTTTGACGAAATTCGCGTATTTTTCACCATCTTTTGACGAAATTTGCTTTTATTCGCGATCGTTTAACGAAATTTGTGTTTTTTCATGATCTTTTGACCGCGTTTTGTTCGTTTTTTGACGAAATTAGCGCTCCTTTAGCAAAATTCACGCGTTTTTCGCGATCTTTTGACGAAATTCGCGTGCTTTTTGCAATCTTTTGATGAAATTTGAAACATTTTGATGAAATTTGCGGGTTTTTCTCCATCTTTTAAATGAATTAGCGTTTTTTCACAATCTCTTGACCGTGTTTTGTTCGTTTTTTTGACGAAATTAGCAATCCTTTGACAAAATTCACGTTTTTCGCGCGATCCTTTGACAAAATTCGCGTGTTTTTCGCGATCTTTTGACAAAATTTGCGTGTTTTTCGGCAAAATTTGCGTGCTTTTCTCGATCTTCTGACGAAATTTGCGTTTTATTTGCGATCTTTTAACAAAATCCCATTTTTTCGCGAGCCTTTGACAGCGTATTGTTCGTTTTTTTTGTCGAAATTAACTGTCTTTTGTCAAAATTCACGTTTTTTTTCTTTTTCGTGATCATTTGACAAACATCGCGTGTTTTTAGAGATCTTTTGAAAAAATTCGATTGTTTTTCTTAATGTTTTGGCAAATTTCGCGTAGAAAATGATCGATTTGGCCCTAGAATTATTATCGAATTGGCGCAGTCGGGCGCAATTTTGTTGAAAAATGTCCGTTTTGGCGCAGAAATGCGCAGCTTTATCGATTTGGCGCAATTGGCACAGCTGTTTCATCACTGTAATAAGATACTGATTACTGATAAGACAGCAAGACAAAAGTACAACTTATAAGAATTTTTTTTCTAAAAAGATAAGAAATTCAAGGAAACCCATTTAAGAAATGTTTCAAAGCACTTACCATTCAGGGAGATGTGTTATCATCAAAGATACTCTATTTTGTCCTATTTTCACTCTTTTCCACAGAAATAATCCATTGTTTTATTCTTCAGCAAGGAGGATATTTGTAAAGTCTTCCTGTTTTACATCTAAATAAAAAAAAATATTTTATGAGTGCAGTCAGTTATTTTTATTCAATATTTTAACATAATATTTTTCCTGATGCTTTATCAAGAAAGAGGTTAGCTATTTTTGGATGTGTATAACAACGTTAAATTTTCTGCTAATTGGGAGGACAGGAAATTCATACATTTACACTAAGGCTGGAATAGTTAGTAGTAAACATTTAAACATATGTTACATTTAGAAGCTGTAACTGAATTTATAAAGGAGAAAAACATGAGGAAACTTTATATATATATATTTTTAATGCAAATAGATACTTTCAAAATGAAAAAAACAATATCTTATTCTCCTGTTATTGAGATAGGTACCATGCTCCAGGAAACTCTTTCAAATTTCTTAAAATATTGACACAGTTTTAATAATCTAATTAAAATGTATCATAAAATTTAATATCTTAAATCTTTTCAGCAGCTCCCTTTCAGAAAATACTTCACTCATGCAAAAACACCCAGTGACGCACGTAGGATTACGTTTTGGAGGGGGCTAACATATTTTAGGTATACACATGCCCTGGGCCCGACTTAGACTGTGCGGTACCCTGGGGAAAACATTATTCGGGGGCCCTCCTTCTATCTTTTGAAATTTTTCATAAATTATGCTGAAGTGACTAAAGCTAAACTTCTTAACTACTGTATGTATACATAAATTTCGTCCCAAGTACAATTCACATTTATATACAGAATAGCGCAAGAAAGATAACTTTAAGAAACAATAGAATACACTTTTTTTGGTTATAGGAATATAAGGATAAATATGAGCTGTTAAAATGTAAATACAGTTATTTCAGGCATTATTGGCTATTTGTGTTAATACTTTTCTACTTAATTTCTGCATTCAATCAACATGGATGTGGGTGATTCCATCCTATGGAAAGGCAAGTGGTGGCATGCATTTAATAGTAGCTACAAATTTCAATACCTGTTATGTAGTTATTGCATTCCTCACGTTACCTTAAAGTAGTTTGGTACTTACTTACACTCACTTACATTTTCTTAAATCACCGTGTTCAATTAAAAATTGGAATTGAAAAATAATTAATGACAAAATAATATCAGAACAAGTAGTAGAACGAAATCTTTGCATATGAATTTATAAATATCTAGTGCAGGGTCGGCGAACCTTTTTACATCCGCGTGCCCAATATTTTTCAAAAAAGATTTTACGTGACGTGTCAAGCGCCAAAAATAATTTAGTGGATCAACATTTCTGGATTTTTATGTATTGGGATTTAAAAATATGAGACAATATACATCTAGTAATTAGATTAACATATATTTTAAAGTAATAAAATGGTGAATGCGATGTCGGTTATGCCAAATATTAACCCTCTAATGCATGATTTTTATTTTTTCTTAAAAAAATATATTTGCTTCCATGACGGCCATAAATTAAGGGAAAAATATTGAAAAAATTTTCACTCTCATATTTTTTAGTATTTTGAAGTTTTTTAAATAGTTGCCAAAAGGCAACACCATGCATTAATCCCAAAACATTTTCTTGAAATTTGCCAAGTAGCAACACTGTGCTGTTTTATTGCAGTTTTTTTTTTTTTTTTGTAAATTATAAGATTTTAAATGCTTATAATACTTTACATACACTTAGAAAAATAAAATTATATATATGTATGCATATACGTATATATATATGCATACTATATATATAATAGTTTTAAATCAAAGTTTAACTTACCAGTCATATAACAATATTAACAAAAATTCTAAATAAAGACGGCATGTAATAATATTATGCATTAATTGTTATCCATCAACAAAATAATAATGGTACAAATTATAAATTCTAAGATATTAAATGAACATATGAAGTTAGATGCTACAATAGAGTCATTTTTAATTTATAAATGAATAAGAAGATATGCTGTACTGATACAGAACACAATAGAAGTATTGTACAAATTATAATTAAATAAATGCATAACAAAAGGCGGAAAAGCAGCCATATTTATCCTGTATTTTAAACCAATTGAAATCATTTAAAATTTAAAAACCTAAATGGGCTTATAAAATGTAATATCGCATGCAAAATACAATGAAAAAATCATAGGCTAATAATATATACTCCATAAATATACGGACAATTCAGCAGAATACTACAGAATTTTTTATCAATAATATTTATCAAAGTTATAAATTATAACCAATAGAATATTTCTTGTTTTTGTATTTTGTTAGAGGTACCAAACACTTATTGCATTTTACTCTAGTGTAACCTATACAGCCCAGAACTTTACACCGTTGTTTTTTATCTAAGTGTTGTGGCCAGTGATGAATTTTATCCTTCCTGACATTTTTAGAAGTTTCATAAAGCTGAAAACAATGGACTACTAAGTTGTTACTATAAAATTTTAATCATTGGCTTTTTTGATGATGTAACTGGTACCTTCAGGGGGGCATGCACACGGAAGCACAAGGGAAGGAGAATAGAGCCTCTTTAAATCTGAAAAAGAAATATTTTGGCCATTTTTTATCATTTGGCTCCCGTTTAACAAAAAACCTATATCTGCCCTTAGGGGGGGAGTCCCGGGGCAGCTGCCCGCACCGCATGCTTCTGCATTAGTCAGGCCCTGGTTTTATAGTTAACTGAGAAGATTTTGTATTTAATAAGAGTCGTTTATCGAGTTAGGGTGACATATGGTGATAAAAGTGAACAAAAATTAAATATCATGCGAACCAGTCGTGAAACAAACAATACTCAAAATGTTTACAAAAGCGGAACTCAATTTATGGTGTTTCCAAATGGCAACAAATGTATATTCATGTGCATGCAATTTTTGTTCCAATAAACATTACTGAAAATTATTTAAAATAACTTTTAAAAGTATATTCTTTAAAGAAATATTTTTTTAATGAAATTTTGCAGGTTAAACATTTTTTATGAGTTAGAAATCCAACTATGGCTAAGAAAATGGAAGGTATCAAAAGTTGCTTTTATTTGTAATTTATAAACAAATAATGCCAACTATGATACTTTTTATGAACTAAACCTAAATATAGGACCAACATGAATACGCAAAGCATAAAGTTGTCAAGAGACAACGGTAAATAAACAATAAAGATGGAAAATTTAATATGTTGCCAATTGGCAACAGTATGCGCTAGACGGTTAATATGGTGTTCAGCCTACTTACTTTTAATAGGATGCAAGCTGAATTGGAGTTATCTAACAAGTGGTTTGGGTTTCTAATATTTAAGGTTTTCGTATCATTTCCGAAAATAATGACCCGAAGCAGAGTTGCCAAGCCTCCGGCTTTTTGCACACCAATATTATCTTAGAGAAAATATGGTTCTTTTAAATCGCCTAAATGTTCCAATTAAATAAAACGACATTTTCTGTATTAAATTACTAGTATCCAAAAAGCCGGAGACTTGGCAGCTCTGCCCGAAGGAATAAATAGAGCGAAAAATTGTGAAAACTACATATTTTATATCAAGTCGCTTTAGTTTCATCACTGGGAGTTTTACTTATAATGCCTCATATTTATCTATTTGTCATTCTCCCAACCTTCTCTTAATTTGACAACTTATTGAGCCCACATTGGAATAATTTATAAATTCAATTACTTTCTTTCCAATAAATAAAAAAGAAAGAAAAGCCCAGTTTGTATAAGTTTGCGTGTTTTGTTTAACTTAATTCTATTTTGTTTTAGGATTTCAATCAACGCCGCACAGGGGATCAATCCTTAAGAAAATGCGAACATAGAGCCAAAAAATAATCATTAAATAACCATTTTTTTCCGATGAAATGTTTTAAAAGAATGTTTAAAAAATACAAATATATGATTATTTTTTAAATTATACAAAATTATATCATATTTGTATAGCTCGGAATATACATTTTTCAGAAAAGGAATTTTTCTGCAAATTTTAGTGACTTTTAAATGTGCTCAAAAATGAAACCTAGGTAACCTCTAGTAATAACGCATTTAAAATATCATTATTAATTTCTTAAAACGCATTTTAAACTGTTACTGACTACATTTTGATTGAATTTTATAAGTTATTCTACATTATGAACAACACATATAGAATTAAAGATATTATAAACTTCAAAGTTACGTAAATTAAATTCTTTAAAGTTCTTTGAAATTTCAAACACATGTTGGTATTCGTAAAGACCTATACTTTAATGTAGTATAGAAGATTATTTACGCAAACCTGCGCCTTTTCGAAATAAATGGACTTGAAGAGGCTATCACATAATTTTCCGTTTCCAGAAAACATATTAAATTGGCTGTAGACAGAAATATTTTTTAAAGAAGATTATGCTGCAAGAAATTTCTAGCATGAAATGATTTAAAAAACTCATTTAACATTAAACTGCGAAATTAAATTTAATATACTCGTATCTTGAGTTATATAAACTTTTACATGAAAATGGTGAAAAGCACAAAGACTCTCAGAGGGTTAAATGTTCTCTAATAAAAGGATGCGCTACTATGACAGTGAGAAATTGTTATATTTTAAAGCAAAATTTCCAATGCTTCTGAAAGCTTTCTGTTCCTTTGAACGTTTTTTATTTTGGGTCTAATATTGAAAATTAAAGGGTCAGATGTTATTAGTAAATGGTGCAATATGTCTTCGTTGCATGCTCTTCGACTTATTTTTCTCGTATCCCAGATAGCATGTAAGGTTTCCGGAAACGGTCGTTTTTGCTTTACATTCTAATTATCCTGCAAAGGTTTTCGTGATAATCGTGTAGCCAGCCCATGTTCGGAAATCATTATGATCCGTACGATTTTTGCGCATGCGCAACTTATTTCTTTTCATAACCATAGCGTAGCCAAAGAACATGGCGTCTCCTTTGAAAGCTTTCGTTGTGTCAAGTTTCTAACATTTGCAGAAAATTCGGTAAGTTTGCCATTACTTTTTACTTATTAGTATATATCATTATTATTTAAATCGTTCTTACTATAGTCTTTTTTCTTCTGTACTGTCTTATATTTAAGATTTCTGTGTAAGTTACCCATGGGGAAAAGATGATATTTGATTCAACGCTATTTATTTTAATTATGTTATACAGCATGCTACATTTTTAAATTAAACTAACTTCTATAAACATGATTTACTTAAAACATGTTATAACGTATCGTTTCACGTTTCGTAACCATCGCGAATTTTCAAATGTATTTTGATAACATAACTGCAGTTCCGTTATATATAGTACTTTTAACACATAGGATTGACGTAATGGAAATGAACCTTAAAACACGAAATCGAGAAAAGTGTAAGGAGTTTTTTGTAAGAATAAGTGTTTAGGAACATATTTTATTATAATATAACATTTTTAATTATGATTGAGGCTATACTAGTGTTTTTATAATTAAAAACACTTGTCTTAAATACAATTTTGTTTTTATGTTTAATTATTTTAAGCTTGTAAAAATAAATGTTATCTTTTTTTCCTTGAAGTCTTCAAAAAATAAGGGATGTATACTTAAAGTTTTAAAATCACCACCACCCCCTTGCTGTGGACTGATTTACAAATCAAAACAGACTTTGACCTTCAACAAATTACATTCATTTGAAAATATATATGCTGTGCGTAGCGTATAAAACATGTAGATCATTTCATTAAAATGTATTTATAAAAATGTAGGTATATTGTTTGTTATCCCTTTTAGCGTCTATATATATTTACAGATGATTTTCTATTGTAATTAAATAACATTCAAACAGAAATCTTTTTTTTTCAATTATATTAGAATTGTTAAAAGTCTATTTAAAAAAGCTTTATATTCAAAAGGTGTTTCTTTAATATATTCCTAAAAAATTGCATTTTAAGTAAAAAAAAAAAATACATTCAACCTTCGCTCTTATTTTAAGGAGAAAAAAATGTTTTATCATATGTTAAATAATATTCATATTTAAACAATAATAATTGGCACAGATGTCATATTCGCCCCATATTGGCGTGATTTTTTTCTGACGCCAATGTCATATACGCAACGGGTACTTAACTGGCGCCAAAGTGCCGTTATTTTACTTGATGTGGTAACCCGGATTATGTTGTTTATGCTGTTGATGTTTTCACCAAATTGGCAACCAAAAAAAAAATTGCACCAATATGGTGCGAATATGACATCTGTGCCAATAATTGTATAATTATAATATCCTTCATTAAATTTATTTGAGAATATCTTATCTGTATTGCACAAACTCCCTTTTCGCTATTCCTATATTTATAGTAGCTATATGTAAAATTTAAAAACTGTCTTCAAACACAAGTTTTTCTGCAAAAACCCCCCCACTAAATCATGTGCATGTATACATCTCAAAAAATAAATTTGCTATGTGTAGTGAAGAATAAAAAAATTACTTATTAAAAATAAACATACATTTACCGTAGAAAATAATTTTCGTATGTCATTTTGCCAGCTGATTGAGAATCTGCAAAGATTTTAATATTAAGAGGCTGTACATATATGACGTTACCAACTTTATAGTAATTTTGTAATCTTTCCGGCCTTTACAATATCTTACATTATCATTCCTAGATTATGTCCCATCCTTCCATCACTAATCATATTGTTATCAGTATCTCAAAGTTCTTTTTAATTTTTTTTCCCTTTCATTTTCTTTTTACATATTTTCAGTTATATGCAAATATATTGTTATACATCTGTTATTTATAAAATTTTCTAATAAAGAAGAAAGAGTCAGTAAAATATCACTATATTAAATATGAAATAAGTTTATATCAATAAAAATTTTAAAAAGTATTTAATAATAGCTCTTTGTTACATAATGTATTCAACAGATACTTTGTTTCTTGCCGCTCTTATCAACAAAACAGATAGACAACATTCTTCCTCTTTATTTTACTAATAAGCACAAGTATCACTTCAAACGTACTGTCTGGTTTCCCCAACAGCGGGTTATATGCAAATATATATAAAAAAATAGGAAAGCTAAACGTTGAGGTATTCCACATTTCAGAATGAAATAATTGTATATAATCATTTAATGATTTTAATAATAACTTAGTATTTTCATAAAAATAGATAACTGAATATTTTGATGTAAAGAAACAATTACAAATAGAAAAATGAATATTTTGGTTGGATCAAAAATGGTAACAGTATCGAAAATGAATCTTTTCCCTCTCCCTAGAGATATCTTAAGATATCAAGTGCCAAACTCCACCTCCCTGAAGTGATACCGTTATATTAAGCACAGCCTATAAAATCATGAGCCTTAAATGCTTATCAGTTAGCTTGTTAATTTTTAAATTGCCCTTTAATACTTTTAGTTGTTAATAGTAAATTGGAAAAAATGAAATCAAAATAAGAATTATTTAAAAATTAAATGTTTTGTAAATTCATACAAATTAAAACTTGGTTTATTATTATTGTTGTTTAATTAATATATATGAAATTACCTTACCATTCTTGTCCCTTCCCCCCATAATTTTATCTGTACTGGCATCAGATCCGTGTGAAAATTGACAGGGCATGAAATTCATACTACTACTTCTTTTTGTACTACTTTATTATCCCGCCAACCAATTTCACCTAATAAAGTTAGTACATACTTTTAATAAGTGTACTTTTAGTAGTTGACCCAATAGCAGAAAATCCTCCAAGTGTCTGCAACAGATACTTCAGGGGCAGAAAATAATCCGCAGGTAAAACAAGTTTGACAGGTTGCAAGTTTTACAATCGAAGTGTTAATCAAACGATCACTTTTTTAAAAAATGTTATTATGCATTTTATTAATTTTACTAAGAATAATCTTAAGTTTTTGTATTAAGTAAGAAATAGCCAAAAATGATATAAAACGAAATAAGGGTTCAATAGAAAAACAACCTGCAAACGAAAAAAGAAAATCTGCGACTCCCATCTCGAACTTTCTGCTACCGGTGTAGTTGATAATAAATAATAAATATAAATTGGTACAAAAATACATTACAAAATGTATTGTAATGTTAAGCCCTTCATGACAACATATGTGTGATATAAAGTGTGTACACAGTCCTTGTAACTATTACTATATCGGAATGGTAATTTTTACGGTACTTTTCGGTTAGCCGGGCGCCAGTGTTGTATATACATGTATACATAACACTGGCGCCCGGCTAACTAAAAAGTACCATTTTTACCTTATTTAATATAAATTTATTAAATAAGAAAAAAGTCACTATTTGAAAATAGTGGTACAAGGGAGGCTTGTCATGAAGGATTTAAACGTTTTTTCTTGATTGTTATTATTTTATGTTTTATTTTTTAGTTTCAAGAACTAATGACATCATCTGGTAAAGATGCTGAAGTCGTGGTTGCTAGCATGTCGAGAATATTACAGATGATGTTGGAACAAAGTCCTAACAGGGTACAAAATCTAAAATTGCCCAGCAAGAAGTGGAAAAGACAGTAGTTTCTAAATTAACAGGTTGGTTATTATATATTTTAACAAAATTTCTGTATAATAGTGAGTTCAAGCACAATGATACGAATGATGTTTTCTTTTTCCTATGAAAGTTTGTACTTTTCTGTAACTGTACGCCAGTGTTAAATATATACATATGTTTACACACACACATATATATAGTGAAACCTCCCTGTGCGACCACCTCCTTGACCGATCATTTTTTCATGAACGAAATTTATTCCCATAGGCTCAATACTAATTTTACCTCCATTCAGAGACCATCCCATTTGAACTCCCTCCATGAGCTTGAGCAGCAACCCATTTTTTTTAAGAACATGAAACAAATTCTGTCTTTTCCTTGTCGCTTGAAGGTTTTATTAGAAAAATAATTCCAGAGGATGCATTATTCATCAAACTTCTAAACTAAGTTTAGATTTTTTTTTAAATTCTTGCAACTTTTAAGTGTTTAAAAACTCCTTTGTGCTTTTTTAGGCAATGAATTTAACTCTGATGACAAAATAAGAATGGCGGTCAATAAATTTTCGGGAAGAAAGTATAAATTTATTTCTGAAAAAAAATCAAGATATTGCTGATAATTGGTAATCACAATCTTTTTATCAAATATATTTATGTATTAATCAAGTTTTTATTATTATTAAGACTGGCTAAACCTGAAATAAAAATTCCTTACTTTACGACTTTGATGTTAATTAATATGATACTTTTATGAGGAAAGTTCCATTGAATAATTCCTGGAAAATGTATCTCATCTTTATTATGCATATTTAATTATACATTAATTATTATTTACTTGACCTTGAGGGGAGAGTGGAGAGGAATGTTATGCTTTTTACAAAAATAAGAAAATCAACTTTATTTGACACATAAGCAAAATTTTGATATGTAGAATACAAAATGAAACACTCTCCTAATGTCCTTGAACAATATAGAAACATAATTTGCAGAAACAATTTTATAAAGAAATTATAAATTTCAAAATGTGTCCCATACCTTCCCACTAACAGGGAGGTATGGGACAGCTATAAAACAATGTATGATAAGGGACAAATAGTCTATTTTTGGCTATATATACAGTCTAACAAAGATTGTAGGTTGATGTCTGTGCTACAATATCAAATTTCAGTACCTTCATCACTGGAAGGAAATTTCAGAATTGTCAATCAGAGATAGCATTAAAAAATCATCAGTTCAATTTATTTATGTTTTGAAGTAAATGAATATATTTATAATGTTATAATTAATATATTACCGTCTAAAAATATTTGCATATTAGCAATTTACATTCATCTTATAAAGAAAGAATTAAACATGTCCCATTCCTCCCTCTACATTCTTTTATGTTAAACTTCTTGTATAAACAAAAGTTCTACTTTTAGGCATAGTTTAAATTATGAATAATATACAATATAATGTTCAATAAATAGAGAAACTATTACACCGATGCATAAACAAGCCTATAACTACTATATTTTACTAATATACAGATATCATAAAAAGTATATGAAGCAAATTTACTTCTGATTCTTGAAATAATGCTTTGCTTAAGTCTTTAAAGTAAATCGGCATGTCAGACAATGATTAAAAATTAGTTTAATTAAAATCTGTTTGTATGTCCAATAATGAGGAAAAAAATTTAATTCAAGGCATGCAACTGGTAATAAAAGGTTTGATAATTCTCACTTTTATTTTTCAATTTTAGAAATTATTTAATTATTTTTTTTTATATTTTAACCCTTTGCACTCAAAGTTTTTTTTCATTCGTATTACCAGCAACTCAAAGTGATTTTAGTTATATCTTATTATTTTTTTTTAATTCTTTATGAATACAAATGTTATGATATATAAAAAAAAACTAAAAATTATAAAATTATTACATTTTGTAATCGTAAAGTGTGATACCTCTTGAAGCAATTGCCAATATGTAATCTTGGCTTTTCTAGACAGGTATCACAAAATTATTTGTATTGTCTCCGTAGCGGAGACCTCGAGTTTGAAGACAAATTTTAAATGGCTCCGCTCCGGAGTCCTCGAGTGCAAAGGGCTAACTTTTTTTCAATATATAGTTATTTAAAACAATCAAAAATGGTATCAAAATTCAATTTGTGCGATTGCAGCATTGTATTTCTACAGTAAAAGATTTTGCACCTTAGCCGACTAAAATTTCGTTTATACGCCTTTCTCAGTTATGCATCGTTTTAGAAAGGTTTCCTGAAAAACGTATAATTGGTACTTTACTGGTTTTTTATTTTTATTTATTTATTTATTTATTTTTTTTTGGGGGGGGGGGGGCTAAAATTGTCATATTGCCAGAGCAAAAGTTCTTTATCTACAGAATGACAAAGTCGAAAAATCCATTTACTCTTGCTCGACTGAAAATATACACAATATTTTGAAAATACAGTAAGTTCTGTCTAAGGCGGATTCTGTATAAGCCGGAAATCTGTCTACCGCGGAAATTTTTTCAAGTCCCGGGGACCCCATAAAAAAGTACATTAATTGATGTTGCACAAGCCGGAATCAGTCTAACGTGGAAACGGAAAGCATTTTAAGGTCCCACCGAAACCAAAATTTTGCATAAGGCGGAAAAAAAAGGATAATTTAAAAATGAAAAGCATTTTGTTTATTAAACTTTAAAACTGATAAGCCAAATGCTCAATGTCGTGCATGTTAGTTAAATTCCGTAACACTTTGACAAAGTTAATTCAAAAGGACAGAAACTGTTTAAATTTTAATTAATTTATGCTTGTGCCATTCTTTTATCTGCAAAATTATATTTAAAATTAACATTTCTAGTAGAATGAACATTTATCTAAATATATATTTTCGAATGTGCAATATATTATACTTTAAGGATGTACTCAATTTCAAAGTTATAGCGTTCTGTCTCATTCTCAAAGTTTATTGAGTTTTTTTTCTTTCTTTTTTTTTTTTGTGTGTGTGTGTAAACTTCCAATTTGCATTTATTACAGCAGTACTAAGAAATTGAATAGCGTTTCTCATTTAACTCTAAAGACAAAAGATCTTCCCGAATTTCAGTTTTCAACCGATTTTCAAGTTAGAAAAATCAATAAAAAATCATCAAATTCGAGGGGGTTTTTTTTTGGGGGGGGGTGTTGTGGGGGGAGCTTTTTTGTATAAGCCGGAATATTGTCTACCACGGAAAATTTTCTCAGTCCCAATCGATTCCGCCTTAGACAGAGTTTACTGTAAATATCAAACTTCATGATATTTTAAAAATAAATATCGGATATGTATCCATTTATATATATCACTAAACCATGCTGTTTGTAGCTATAGTGTTTACTCTTTACTGTATACCCTCTGCTGATAGAATATAATCTTTTTTTTCACCTATTTCACTAATTATTACTCTTTCTCACTCTTTTTTTTTTTTCATCATCTGAAGATATAAGAAAATGCTCTTTTATGAAACCTTTAAACACATAAAGGCTAGATTTATTATGGTTATTTGTGCTTTTCATTATGTAGGGATTTTTTTTTTGTGTGTGTGGTGTGTGTGTCACAAAATCAAAACTCTCATTTTATGAGTAACAATCCCACATGAAGATTTTGGCTGTGTCACTCTCTATTGTGTACAGTATAACCTCGAAAATCCTGCATTGTCAGGACGATGACGATGCCGAATTTCTGACTTCAAAAATATTATTAATAGTCTTAATGGTGCCGTTATTCGTAATTTAATTCATACCCAAGTAATAGTTATGTGAGAAAAATAGAAAATTAAATATTTTAAAAAATATTAAAATTAAAAGTTTCTATTCATATTTTCTATGTTATAAGAAAAAAAATCCAATATATATCATTTCTTCTCATGTAATTTCCTAAACATCGATGTCAATTTTATTTGCTTCAATTCTTTGAACAGTTTTTTAACAAGTTTTTTTTATTTTTTATTTTACACAAATGTAGAATATTGATTTTGAAAATACAGTCTTATTTATCTAAAGCAGATGTTAGTTTTCCAGTCAAATTTAAGCATTTTTCCACTGATACCTTTTCTTCTGTACTCAGAAGGGATTCAATTTAGCATAGCATCTGCGATCTCACTGTCAGCTAATCCATCGCTTTCAATCTCGAAATTTTTAATTCTTTAACGATTTATTATTTTTCTTTCTCCTATAAGGTGGAAGTGTAAAAAAAAAAGCGGCGAGATGACTTTGATGCAGGATTTTCGAGGTCATACTGTACTTTATTTATTTTTACGATACGTATGTAATTTGTGTGTTTATAATTTTATTTTTTTTTTCTAGAGAGAAAAGAATGAATAAAGAAGAAAGTAAAATTTAATGAAGTTCCTGCTAATTAATTATATCAATTCTTTATATGTAAATAAATTACTATATCAATTCTTTATATGTAAATAAATAGAATTTTGTAAACTGAATGATGTTTCATTTGTTTTCGAGACTATTTCCTTGATACCGAGAAAATTTTTTCATTGCTTCAGTCTTAAGTTATTAAAAATAATTACAATCAGAAAAAGAACAATTTAAGTGAGTTAAATTATACTTAAAAAAAACTAAAAAAAAATAATGTTAGTTTAGTATTTGCTCTGTTATACATAGGATAATATTTCTCTGGTAAAAGAAAAACATTGGAGAAGGGAGGAAGGCAGAAGATTTTTAAAATTTGTCTTATTGTAATATGTAATTTACATTGTTAAACAAGCAAGAAATTACTATTTTTATGTAAAAATGCTGGAAAGATCATTGAATTTGTAAAAAAAATTATTTTGCATTTTGCATCATTAAATAATTTTCAGAGAAAAGACTAAATATATTCCTGTGGTCATCATTCAGAATCCTATGGAGGATTTTTTTTATAAATCTGACAATATTATCTAAATAATAATTGAAAATTCTAAGAAAAAATCTAATAAATGAAAGAATTAAAAAATTTAATGAAGTAGTAATATAAAAAATATACAATCTGCTATAGTCATTAAATGTACACTATATTGGAGTTCCACATATTTGATGTGCTATTTATTGTAGGTAAACACAGATTTCATTATATATGTATACAATAAAGAAATATCTGATCCTGAATAGTGAACTGGATTCAAAAGGTAAGTAACTGAAAGTATAATTAAATTTACTATGTATAAGCATAGACATAGAGTTGTATGTTCTCAAGTCCTACCAGTAACATTTTAAATACTTTTCTTACCCTTTAATATAAAAAAGTTTTTAGTTTTTTTATTTTATTGAATTTCTCCTTTTTCTTTTGTTAAAGGATAAATGACAAAGGGATTTTTTTTATTATTATTATTTGCTTTTTTTTAATTTCAAGTTCACCAATAATTTTCAAGACTCTATACCTATGTGTATAAGAATGATTTTTGAATATTAAATACGTGAAATTTTTCAAGTTGCTAACTAAGCGTAAATAAACAGAGTGAAAAATGTCGAACCCGGATCCTTGAAATAGTGCTCCAATGCACTGTTGATTTGCGCCGAGTTAGCAATGTAAAAAATTTCATGTATTTAAGCTTCAATAATTTCACTGCTGATAATTAATTAAAATTTTACTTGGAATGCTTTTTATTCAAATGAAAGTGTTTTTCATTAAGAAAATTTTCTTTAATGGGATTACACATCCCTCATGAGTAGACACTTGCATGCTAATGTTAATCCTATGGGAAAAATTTTCTAAATATCTCGTTTGCATTTCAATATTGTAAATTTTATTATTTGTTACATGTGGTCAATCTGTACAAAGACCTTTTTTTTAAAAAAAGTTTTCAGTTTTGTTTGCAATGTGTTTTTTTTTTTCATTAGAGTATTTTCGCTTGCGAAAGCAGTTCTGAAAATATCCTAATAAGCAAAAAAACCTTGTAAAACAAAGTCGAAAAATGGCCTTTGTATCAAAACTGGAAGTATGCAATGCAATGTAATGCAAAAAAAAATATATCCAAATGCAAGCGAGATATATATATATATATATAAAAAAAAAAAATCTCCCAGCGGATTAGCATTAGCAATCAGGTGTTTCTGTGTGAGTGAAGTAGCCTCTTAACATTATTAAGCTTTTTTTATTATTAAAATAGGATCTAATAATGTAGCGAATTGATAAAAATTAAACACATATTTTATACATACATAGTAAAAGACAGGGATGCTATCATTCCCTCTAAGGAATTTTGCAATATAATTTTTTTTTAATCGCAAATTGCAAAAAAATAAAATAACATCTTAAAAACATAATAATTCTTCATAATTTAAAAAATAAAGTATATTCAAATTTTAAGAATTTCTTTCAAGGTAAAAAATAAAAAATGAACATATTAATTAAAATAAACAATTTGATAAACAAGTGGACTAATAAAAACCAGTATTTTTCAATGTATATATAATATTTGACTAAAATTTAATTTTCCACGGGAACAAAAAAAAAAAAAAAAAAAAAAAAAAAAATGCTCAGCTCAGAAAAATTCTAAGTTGAGTTATTTATATCATTTTTCTATCAAATAAGATTTTATGATTTATAAAAATCTCATTTTCATTTTCTTATGCATGCTTGTAATAAAAGCCTTTCATCAATCTTTGATTGTAACTACCCTTTCGTTTCTTCCTTTTCACATGCTTATCATGAAACACTTACAAACTCCCTCAGATAGCGTCAACTAGGAACCTTTTCCGAACCTTTACAAAACATTTACAAACTTTTCATGCAAAGCCTTTAAAAAACATTCAAAGATTTACGTAGCATGGTTGAAAAAAGGCTTTAAAAAGCAAAAAATGCTATCTGGGCATTGACCGGAAGGATTTTATATTTGTTATTTTTTAAATGCACTGTTTCATGTAACCTTTCTACGTGTAATTTTTCATGTAACCTTTCTTTCTTGTTTTTTTACACTCTTTGAAACATCTTTAATTCTGACTTTTCCAATTCCCGAAAAGCTTTGTAAACCAATCCACCTTGATTTTTCAGCAAATGGCACTTAAATTTATTGTCCTTATCACTTATTTTCCCACCTGCAATCCATTTTTCTTCTTTTTTAGATAATTTCTTTCATTTGCAACATTTTTCATTTTTTTTTTTTTTTTTTTTTTTGTGATTTGTATTATTTATTTAGTATTTATAGATCAGAAATCTTGATTTTAGAAAAGATCACATGGTTATTAATCTCCTTAATTTCCAACAGATGGCAACATCACATAAAATGTTATTATTTTTAGAAAATATTTTATAACATTTTCAATAGCAATTTCTCAGAGATTTTTTTTTATTTTAAATTATCAAGTTCCTTTCACTTTTCTATTACCATATTAATGACAGACATTATTTTTATTATTTATCTAAATGCATTCTACTTTCAAAACTTCTATAATCCAAAATTTTCTATAATCTGAAATCACCGTTCATCGCAAAGTTATATTATTTTTCTATTTTGTACAGTCGTTACTGTAGATAATGCTTTCTTGTTCCCTCCATTTATACCAAAATGCATATTTTGCAACAATCTGCATAACCTCCCCCCCCCCACACACACAAAACCACCACTACCAGCCACCCTGTCAGGTTCTGAGAAACATCTGCTATTAGAACTATGGTTCTATATTATTTTGTCTTACTATATTATATATTGTATGGTCTGTGTACTGGGAATTTCAAAGTAACATTCTTTCCTTGTCTGAAACTGGATCAGAGCTGGTGAATTGTACAGGGTGGATGAAGGGATAAAGTCATGGATGGAGAGGAGTTTGCCCGACTTTTTGAGATGTCTGCTGGAGATGGGCAGACAAAAGAATTGCACGAACGAGGGAAAGAGCTGAGAATGTGGTTAGAGGGGAAAGCCCGGATTTATGTTGGGGGAAGACGAGGAGTTCAGAAAAAGCAGAGCGTTGCTAGGAGGCAGTCGTTTTTGCTTGGGGAGGGCGTTGAAGCCTGGAGCGCAAAGTGCGAGGTTATTCCTTTGATTAGCTCTTGTATAGAACATAGGGTTGGGTGAGGCTCGCAGAGCTTAGGCTTAGAGCCAATGTGTTGGGAGATTAAGAGTAATCTCCGGTAAAGCTAATTTAACCCTTAAATGCCTGATTTTTCCAAAATCATTGTAATAATGTTTTTCGGCTTTAATTTTTTAAATAAAGCATGGAAAAAATACTTAAAAAATCATATTTTGTTTTAAGTATGGTTTACGGCTAAAAAACTGTTTGTTACTATTCGGCAATACTGATCTTTAATTGAGAAAATAATTTTCCTTGATAAAATTCTATAATGTTAAACACACAAGAATTTTAGGAACTATAATATGAAATAAATTTGACTTGCTCACTGCAGAACAAAATAGGGTATTTCGCAAACATCCAAACAAAACAAAAAGAACATGTAGCAACAATTGAAAAAAGAAGTATATCTTTATTCTTAAACAGCACAAGTGTTGCCATCTACATGTTTAAAATCGATTTAATAATATTTTCAGAATGTATTTTATTGGCAACATTAGGCGTTATAGCTTCAATATTATTATTCTAATAGTATTTTAGACCCTAATTTGGGTATGTTGCCGAAAAGCAACACCAGGCATTTAAGGGTTAACGGGTGTAGAGTGAGAGTGATATAATGTAGTTTAACAGTACACAGCCAGCATTTACTGTATTTAATTTAATGTTAAACCGGATCACCTACATCCGAGATTTTAAGTGTAAATAGTATTTTGTGATTTGTAAATAGTGTGTAAATAAACTGTTAATTTAGTTAATTGAAAGAGTTGGTTTTCATTTAAACAATCCTCTCAGAGCGTGACCGATATCACGTAATCATGTCGGTGGTGGCAGCATATAAATAGCAAAGGATTTCTTCAAAGTTGTGTGGACTAAGAGGAAACACTGACACACCCATACCCTTTTAATCCTGTGTAAGCACACCCCCCCCCCCCCCACACACACACACACCTGATTATTTTATTATTTTTCGTTGCATCCGGTGAGGCAGATTAACAGGATTTTATGTTACTGTTAAGGGTACCCCAATGAAGTAATGGAGGTTTTCGCTTATACCACCATTTGGCCAGATGAATAGTACTAATTATTCGGACAAATGCTATTCTATTTCAGGGTTTAAAAGTATTAAATAAACGGTCTAGTGCGAGTACTACTCGTGTACAGAGGGTTCCGTACAATAAATATATAAATTAATCCGTACAATAAATATATAAATTAAAACTGCATTATTACAAAATATTCGTTGGTAAAAGAATAATCAATACAAAAACCCGTAACGGGTTAAAAGTTTGTGACGCAGCAGTTTATGTAATGGCTCTAAGAATTTAAATATGGATTTTAAAAGTAATGATATTAAATTTTGAGTGATGCTATGCTATTAATTAAAAAATATTTTTTTTTATCATTTATTTCATCATTTTATTTCTGTTCTATTAATAATCACATGTGCGAAAGTTATCAGGGCTTGAATTTCAGGGCGGGATGGCGAGATTCGCGCCCAAAATTTTAAAATCCCGCCCAAAAGTATATCGCAGGCGGGAGGTTCCCGTCCAAAAAAAAAAAAAAAAATTCATCCTTTTCCGGAAAAATTTTTCCCGCGACCGATAAACAAATTTCACTATTTTTTTCCTGAGATCTGTTGACAAGTTTCGCGTTATTTTCCGCGACTCCGATTGGCGAATTCAGAGGTGATTCTGTTCCTTATTTTCTGAAATTTTAAGGCATTCGGTTCCGAAAATTATGAAAAATCGGTCATCAATTCTGAAATTTGGATACAAAAAAAATAACAGAAAAATATCGCGAATTTCGACAACTTTCGCCGAAAAAATCAATTTCGTCAATCGTTCGCATAAAAAAATCGCCAATTTAGTCAAAGAATCGCAGAATAAACGTGAATTTAGTCAAAAGGACACTAAAAAAATGCGAAATTCATCAAAGGATAGCAGAAAAGCGCAAATTTTATCAAAGGATCGCAGAAAAAACGCAAATTTCGTCAAACGATCACGGAAAAGACACGAATTTCGTCAAAGGATCGCGGAGTAGCGGCGAATTTAATTAAAGAGCCGCTGAAAAAAACGCAAATTTCGTCAAAGGATCACGGAAAAAAACGCGAATTTTATCAAAGGATTTAAAAAAAAGAGAATTTATAATTATAGTGCGTAATTATTCCGAGTTGTTGATTTAAATGGTTCAATGGTATTTTGTCACGTCTGTATTATTGCAGTTATTTAAATAGCACGTAAAATAATAGTAGGTTTTAAAGAGTTTTTTTCCCTCCCAAATTGCTCAACTCCTCTCCATTTATACATGTTGGTAGGGAGACTCCCCTCCTAGAAAAAATTTAATTTCAAGCCTGATTATGTTCAACATGAAAAGATGTATAAACCTTTATTCACTGATGCTTTTTCATCCACATCTCTCATAAATTCAAAATATGAGTTTTAAAAGATATGATATAAAATTTAAGTGACGCCTTGATGTGGCTGTAAAAGGTTTGTTTTAAAATTCAATTTAAATTATTTTTGATTTGGTAAAATATATTTACAAATTAATACATGGAAATTATTCCAGAGAAAAACATTCGCCTTGAATACAATATTTCAAATGAAAATCAAATTTCAAAGTAATTGCTTAAAAGGCACAAAGGTCAACATAGTGAAAAAGATTCCAAGCCGGGACTCGAACTGCGTTTGTAGTCTTGCCAACATATAATAGTGAGGAATTTTCCGGGCTGGATATCGTTCCATGTGGTTTAGTCGGTAGAACGTCAGTGCGCTATACTGTTGGCCAAGGTTCGAGTCCCGACTTGGAATCTTTTTCACTATGTTGGCCTTTGCGCCTTTTAAGCAATTACTTTGAAATTTGATTTTTATTTGAAATATATTTACACATCTAAACAATACTGTGTAAACAATACTTATACTTAATTTTCCAATTCACTGTTAAAGATGTAACTTTTATTGAATCTATACATTGCATTGAAATGTATTTATTTCAATAAATTGATTTATTATTTGTGTCATGTTATTCAAAATCTTAAGTAAAATTTATGTAAATGGTTTCTTTGCGTCAAATTATCCATTTGCATGCATTTCACTTAGTTTGGATACAATGACAAAATATGCAAAAAAATTAATTAAACTTAAAAACACATACCACAACTGAAAATGCACAGTTTAACCATTATTCTTCGTAGGCAGTACTGTAGCCAAATACTTTTGTGTGTCCCTGTCAATGAACGATCCATTATAGGCACACAGATTTTACAATAAACATTTTGTCGTACATCTCAGTGATATATACAAATTTCAGACTATTTAAAACAGAGTAAAATCATTAAAATACACCGCAAATGATTTTTTCCGATACACTGTCCTGTAACTGAATGCTTTTGAGTGGCCCTGTCAATGAACTGTTAATGCTGCACACACTATTTTCAATACCAAACATTACATAGTAAACCCCAATAACATACGTGCATTTCATGGCAATTGGACTCTATTGACGTAAGTTACAGCACGGAAAGTCAGACAGTACTGCAGCCAAAAGTAAAGAAAGGCAGATGTTAAAATGAAATAAATGTAATGTATCTGTAAATTTATTTTCTGAACATAATACATTAACGTAAACTAATATTTAATAAGTGTAGATTACAGAATATGTATAGTTTTGAAACAAAAAGAATTAATTGGGCCTGCTCGATCTGAAAAATGATCTCGCACTTGTAAATTGCTGAATGCGCATGTTTTGAGTGTTTCTGGAATGTAGTTCTGCTTAGTCAGGTGCAATCGAACCTGTCTTGATAGTATGTTTGATTCGCTTGCATAAAAACTGCTGAGCACCTGCGTAATGTTAGACTGAGTGTGTTGATAACACCCTGTATATAATGCTACATCCAAAGCAGCTAAATTCAATCGAGTTTTGTGATTTGGATTAGCATGATGTTGTGTTCACGCTGGGTTTTAAATTCAAATGCTGACCCCTCAGAGCCTGTTTTTGGTCCTGCAAAGCATGCGTACTTGTTGTACAATTTGGATTATACAGAAAACGGCACATGTTATATTTCTGGCTTCGTAATTTTCAAGGAAATGTGTGACATAAACAACTGTTACGCATGGTTTCCTGAAGCAGCTTTTGATAAAGCTTGCTATTCAAGCGAATTCTACGCTATGTTGATCAAACACGACCATGTGTTCGTTGAGTTTGGGTCAATTTGTGAAACGGCAGAAGACTACCTATCCGAATACTTTGGATGACTCTTTTTGTCTGAAAATAAAGTCTGATATTATTTTAAATGGCACAAGGAATTTTAATAATCTTTGTGATTTATTGTGAAATCACAATTTAAATTTATAATTAAATTTAATTATTGGTTCTGACTATTTTTAACTTGCTAAAATTCTTCAATAATGCATTAAAAATGCCTGCAATGTACACAGAACCAATACTCAGCCTGCTGATGACAAATCTGAAATCACATAAATAAAAATTGGACGTAGCATACAAAAACTGGTATGTTTGCATAATCAACTTGTGATCTTGCATACATAACCCCCCACTGATGTTCTAACGTACAGAACCAACTGATCTCGCATCCAAAAAATCTGTGATGTTACACTATTTCAAAATGCCTGCATTATACACTACTGGTTTATAAAAGGTGGTTGGAAACAGTGGTGGTACAAAAAGAGCAATCTGCAAAGTCTAGTGTACACTGTGAGTCTCCGAATTTAGTCGTCCGATCCAGATCTCTTGTTCCCATCGGCCTGTATCTGAGGTTACAAGTTCGAATGCTGATGTGGACAGCGAGGACGACTTCTTGCCAGGGGCGTCGCCATGGGGGGTATAGGGGGGGGAGCCCCCCCCAATATTTGTGAAGTTGGGAAATTTGAGCTTAGAGTTGGGAAATTCGGGATTTTTGAGACATTATGAAATTTTTATTGTTTTGGTGATTATGTTTCTGACTGTATTGTAACAGTAAGCAAGTTAAATTATCAAAAGAAATACAAAAAGAAATCAGACACACTAAATCTATCATTGTATTTTTCAGTTCTACAAAAATATTATACATCTACCAGACCTAAATTTCTCTACTCCTATCCACCAATAGCTGACTATCCAGTTCCGTATTTTCCTTCAAAACTTTGTTTCTTTCTCAAAATTTTCACCCTCCCAAAAGAGAATCCAGCTATTTTAATCCAAAGGGATTGCAGCTTCTTTTGAAAATTGGAGATCACTTGTAGCACAACAGATAGGAATGTAGTCACCTAATTGAAACACAGCTGGGCAAGAAGATTTGATGAGTTTTCACAAATTGCACTAATTTTGCGATTTTTGGACAATATTTTACTCATTCTCGTGATTTTTTTTGCTCCGAAAATTAGTTAACCCTTCGCTGTCATGACAAAAGCATTATATGAGCAAATGTGAATATAAGAAGTCGTTAGTTTAGATACATTTGCTACATTTTACATTTATTTGTATGCGGAAATATATATATGTCCTGTTCATTTATATTTATAGGTGTTTAGTAAATTTTAAACCAAAAGTCCAGTGTTGTGTGTTTAAAGCTGTTCTAAAAAATGACTATAAATCTTAGCACGAAAGAACCCTTCATAATAGGAAAAGAGTTTTCATGCAAGATTTTGGAGAATCTAAAAATCCATTCGAGGATGAAAAAGGTAAAAAAGTGGATGATTTGAATTTGGAACAGAAATATGACCATGAAAGCAGTCCATCAACTGAAGAAAAAAATCGACATACAGGTTGACATAAACATTGATAGGTTGCACTTGAATAAAATTTTGAAGAAATAAAGATTTCCTTATAGACAAGTTCATAAACAATTATGAATATTAGGATGTGATTGAATAAGCTGGCTTCTGAAAGCGCCGTGGGAAAACGGTTTCACCAAATGGAATAGATAAAAATAATAGCATAGCAATGGACATTGATAGACATAAGTTTTACAGGGAAGAGTTATAAGAAATACAAGAAAATTTCGGCAATTTAGTAATGGGCTTAAATGACAATGTTCCCTATATCAGGAGAATATTGCACCAATACATTCCATATTTAAATTGCAATTGTGCAAGGCAAATTTGAGTATCACTAACTGAGAAAAGTTAATAATGTTTCCTCCTGGATATGAGAAACCGGATGTACATGACTTGCAGAGTCAAATAGAAATAAACCAAATCCCAACTCACTTAACAAATCTTTTCTGATGCCATGAAATCCAAAGACTATTTGGGTTACACTGTCAAACTATATACTCGTACCTTAACATTCACAGCAGCTTATCTTTATGGCGTTGCATCTAATGAAAGAATCTTTAGTCAAATAAAAATTTAATAAATATATATTGCAAGCTACAATGAGGCCTGACAGACTTGACAGTCTAATGCTTTTAAAATGTGAAATTGAAATAGTGGATTTTATTAAACTGGACGATGTTAGGTTAGCTTCATCAGAGTTAGCTTGATTGAAGATCAAAAGAATTGATGTTAAATGAAAATTAGTTGGATGTGCCAATCCCAAAACCTTATTCTATCCCATACATGTTAATACTTCAAAATTTGCAATCACAATGTTAAAATTAAATAACAATTCTATGCCCATAATAATGAATTCTAAAGGTTTAATTGTGTGCATTTAATTTATAATTCGTTTAATTGTGTGCCTTTAAAAAGGAGATAGAAGCATCGCATTTTTCAAACAAATCATTGAATTTCGACACCTATGCTCTTAGATGTCTGCAACCAAAATTCCAAACCCAAAGAGCTCAAAAGCGATACCTTTGGACAGTATACACCCAAGCCCAATAAGGAAGTGTAACCTAATATGAAGTTTGACTAAATTTCCGTGCATTAGTTTTTCAGATATAGCTAACGCGAAAATCGTGAAAACTGCAATACAGCAATGCCACAGATATATACAAAAACCTAATAAGCACTAAATTATGTCAAGGTTTAATAGCATATGAAATTTGATTAAATTCTGTGCAACAGTTTTTGAGATATAACTATCGCTAAAATCATGTAAACCGTGAAAAATACAGCATAGCAGCGCCACCTTTTGGGTAATTTACACCAAAAACTAATCAGCATTAATTTTTATCAAGGTATAACTGAATCTAAAGTTTTATAAAATTCTGCGAATTAGTTCTTGAGATAGAGCACCAACAAAATTTGTGTCACATTCACACAGGCAGACATTTTTTAAAATCAGTCAAATCATGTTCAGGACCTTCTAAAACGTATCAAATCGTCGAAAACCAGTTGTAGATTTTTTTTACGAATTCAATACTTTCGTCTTGTAAAGACAGAAGAAAGTAAAACGGGTGTTTGTTTTTTTATTAAACAAACCAATAATTAGAATTTTTATATTTCTAGTTTCAAAATTTTTCTTTGGAAAGGAATTTTTTATGCATAAGCTTCATTATCATTATTACACACTTTGTGCATATCACTTTAGTTGAATGTTGGAGGAATTTGTTTCAAGTTGGGAAATTTTCGAACTCTCCAACCCGAAAAAATATCTGTAGCTACGCCCCTGCTTCTTGCCTAGCCTGAAGCGTACTAAATGAGCTTGGAGATGTGCACCCAGTGCTTGCACCGTAATATACCAGTTTTTGTACAAAGCCCGATTTTTTCTCGAGAAAAAGAATTAATTTAGAGGTGGCATTACGCACAGAGTATAAATGTGAAAGATTAAAAGTTTAGAAAATAAATACATCATTGAGTTTTAGATTAATGAGCAAGGGAAAAAAAAACATGATTAGTTAAATAAATCTGAGTACAATTACAAATGATTTATAAGATTTGACTTCATACATTTTTTTTTAAATAGCACTGTATAGTATTTATATTCCATCATATGTTTCTTATTGTATTTTGTGTTACACATCTCATAAAGGTTTCATTACAAAGAAAGAGGCATGCATAAAACAGAGAATATATCTAAAACAGGAAAAAAATATATAGAATCTTAAATTGTAGGTAAGCTCTTTGTGCTGCAGCAGATTATATATCAGAATATACAGTATATAAGATTCAACTTTTCAATGAGATTTAATTATGTTAGTTTCCATTATTTTCAGATGATGAAGTTTTAATTATTACTTTTATAGGCACTTCTCACCCATAATAACTTTTATTTTTGCATGTGTAACACAAAAACAATGCTTTGGTGTTGAAATAAAATGGTTTATGATATTATTCATTTTGAATCTTTTTTTTTATTTAAATGAAATGAGCTAGACATGTATTTTTAATTTTGCAAAAAAATATATTAAATGAAATGATCTGAAAGATTTATATTTAAAATTAAAGAAGTGTAATGCCGACTGAAACAATAATTGACAACTCATTATGTCAGTCGAAAAAAAAAAAAAAAAAAGCTATACACAATACAACAACTATTTAAAAAACAAAGTACATTTGAAAAGTGAAACATATTAAAATTTTGCAATGACTGAAGTGCTTCTTGAAAGCTACAGTCTAGAAAGTACAACAAAAAAAAGGGCATTTTTCATGTTAGCTGATCGCCAATGAGCGGCGAAATTTTTTAATCTTGCCAACCTTATATTAGCCAATAACAAGTAGGCAATAGTTCAACATTGCAATGACAGATATGGATGTGAATGAATTATTAAATTAAAATATTTTGATGAATAAAAATTAAGAATACTTATTTAAAAATTGTTAATTTCTTTACAGGCATCTAAAGATAATGATAAAATATGCAAACATAAACCTATCAATACAAATAACAAAATGTCATGTCTCATCGGGTCTATTAATGATTAGGCTTAGTCAATAACATTAAAAAGAGATAACATATACTAGAAATATGAGGATGCATAGTAAATGAAATTTAATAATAATAAAAATTATTAATATAAAATTTAAAAAAAAATATCTCGTTTACATTTCAATATTTAAAAACAATTTTTTTGCACTGGATAGCCCTACAAAGGCCCTTTTTTACCTTTTTTTTAAATAATTTGGGGTACTTTTCGGTTAGCCGGGCGCCAGTTTTATATATACATGTATATTTATATATAAATGTATGTATATGTACATATATATTTACATATATATATATATGTGTTTATCTATAATATATGTATATGTATATGTATGTATATTTAAATATATGTATGTATATAAATATATATATATATAACACTGGCGCCCGGCTAACCGAAAAGTACCTAATTTGGCTGCAGGTTTTATTATGACGATACTTTCATTTTCAAAACTGGTAGGATAAAAAAAAAAAAAAAAATCCTAAAAGTCCTAATAAAAGAAAGTAAAAATCAGGCCTTTTTAGAGATATCAACCTCAGCTATCCAATGTAAAAAAAAAATAATAAATAAATAAAAATATGGAAATGGAAATGAGATAATTAAAAAAAAACCCTCTTCCATAGGATTAACATGAGCAAGGCAGTGCTTTCGTGTTATAGAAAAAACCTCTTAAGATGCAGACATTAAAGATTTATGCAATGACATCACACAAAAGATAGACTCATTAAGTCATTCTTATCAGAAACAGCAGAATTCCAAAAGTTGTTTTTGTACTTGCATGTTATTCAGGCCAAGAGATAGATTATCGAAAATGATTGACAGTTGCCAATCTTGTTGCACTCAGGTTCAAAACAGTAACTTGTCATATGTTTATTGCTCATAAAAATGATAAATAACATTAATTTAGTAAAATATATAAATAGTAAATAATATAAAGAAGAAAAAATAACAAATAATATAAGAAATGGTGGTACTACTTAGTTATCCCATCTACAAAAATCTATCGCCAAACTATCAGATTAAATGCCAGTAATGGTTAATCATGCAAATATCACATTCACTTGACTTTAAGCAAGTTACACATGTTTACATCATCAAGTCATTTTTATTTTGACTTTTATTTGTATTTTTATTAATGTTATACTAATTTATTTGTTCTTTCATTATTTAAAATAAAAATTATGTCAATTTGTATAATTTAGCGAAATTGGTCGATAGTATAACGAAGTAGTACTGAAATTGTAAACAATACAACATTAATTCTAAAACCTTAATTTAATACACATTTACCAACTGCATAGGATCAAGTTGAACATTTATAGTAGTGCAATACACCAATGTAACGTTTAAAAAAAAAAAAAGTTAGTGTAATGAGTATTATTGGCGCAATGCTTGGCACAGTTGTACCTGACCTGGATTGCACAATACATAAGTACATTTTTTTCTTTTATTTTTCAGTTTTAAATACCATAAAATAATTAACTGATAATCAACATACTAAGTTAAAAGATCTAAAAAATACAATGAGCACCAAAAAAAAAAAAAAAAAAAAAAAAAAAATTGTTAAAAAAGTATAGCATTTGTGAGTAGAAATTTTTTCTATAGATTCATAAAAATATTTTGAAACTGTGACTTATGTAGTTTAAGAAATGATTGAAATGCTGACTTACTTCTTTTTATGCAGAACGAAACAAAGGTTCGACAATTGGGTGATGCAACCTCATCATTGAAGGGATTTATGATGAAATTCTCATAACATGGCTGAAAAATAAAAGTGTCAGAATCTTAGTCAACGGTTAAAGAATTAAAGCGCAATACATATTCACAATATTCTAGGTAGGTACTTTTATGTTAGCTGGGTGCCAGTAATTGCCAATTTTTTTTTAAATCTCACCCATCTATTAAAACACCAGCCAATATGTTAACATTGCAATGACTGACATGACTCTTTGTGAATGAATGATTGAATTGAAATATTTTGACAAAAAATAATTAAGTTTAGTCGTAAAAAGTTCGATAATTTCCATTATACAGCAGGGTTGAAACTAGCCTTTTTTGCACCTGGGACAAACATGGATTTTGACAGACAATGAGTGAGAGTTGAGTCTTTCAAAACCACGAGAAATCAGAAATACTGATGTGTAAGAAATGAAATCATGTTCATTATTAAATAAAGTAAATTTTCTGTTTATGAATGAATAATTTTATGTTTAATGTAATTATTCGAAAAATGCTGTTTATCTTTAAAAAAGAAATTAAATAAAACAAATTCAGTATGAAAATGAGACAAGATGAACCTTTGATATGCAGATTTAATAGTTAGAAATGTAATCCCTATTTAGTAATAGTGGTGGCTTTTTAGATACATTCGATATTATATAAATACGTAGCAGCTATAGTCATCATCTGGTCCATCTATCTGTCTGCATATAACAGCACCAAAATGGCCCCACTAAACGGTTTAAATTTTAATATATAGAATCTTTGCAAAATTGTATAGAGTCCTTTCACATTTTTGGAAAATCAAATCAAAAATTATAAAAATTTTCTTCATTCTATTCAATCCTGTCCTACATCATGAATTCCATGCTATCCTGTGATAGGTCATGATTCTAGGTTTCCAGGGTGATAACGTGCTATTTAAAAGAGGGTCCTATTACTTCCGTATGACTGGATTTAATCTGTAGAATCGTAATAAATTTTGTATTCAGACATTTTTGCATAAGAGTGCAAGAGCTATTTATTGCACAAAGATCTCAATATTTATAAAACGAGTCAGAGTACAAACGCACCCCATTGGTCACGTTTGACGTACAATTTCCGACTTGTTATGTACAGAGTAGATTTTTCACAGATTATTCAAGAAACATTTAAGACAGCCACCTTCATAGTCTTTGAAACAATTCAGTGTTTAAAAAAAATGTTTATATTTAAATGGTTAGGAATTGAATGTTAAGAATCCTTCCCCCTTCCATCTTTCATTTCAAACTCTGACAGAAAAAAAAGGAGATGGGGTGGGGTGGGGGAACTTGCTCTTATGAAATGAAATTTCACAAAAAATAACAAGCTTGTAAATGAAATTATTCAAAGGAGCCTCTATTTTACCCAGATTGATCCCTTCGATAAATATTTGCTCCGGTGAATAAGATAATACATATTTCTACAATTCTGTTTTTTAAATTTTGCAATAAAAATTTCAATTTAAAAACAGGTATACAACACATTAAATACAGATGAATGGCCATAAAATAAGAAAATGGTTATACTTATTCAGTTATACTAAGTATTGACGGAATAAAAGTAACAGCATGACCTGAATATTCTTTTGTTCATGGTATGTAAACTGATACCCCCCACCCCCACCCAATGCCTCTATGAATGAGTCTTCTAAATATTCTTAGCCTTTTTTAAGCATTCGTTTTCAGCACCCCACACTTGAAAGCCGTATGAATACTTTTACAAATACTTCAATACAAAGAGATTTTTTTATTATTATTATTACAGTTATAATTAAAAAGCTTTTTAAACTGTAACACGCTTAGTTGCAAGATATATAATCACAGTAGGAAACAAACGTCATTATTTTAAAGTTACTTCTTTTTTGTTTGTTAGTTTGCTTCAATGGGGCAATTTTTGTGAAAAATTACTTTTGGAAACAACTTGTTAACGCATATGTAATCTGATTTCTGATGTGTTAGATTGCATATTGAATAAGAATGTAATTCGACACCATGTAAGTAATAACATAAAAACATTATTTATTTTCGACCTAACGTGCGATTTCGGGTTAAATAATATAAAAACTAGAAATATAACATACCACGCCAACGATATTCAACGAAAACAACCAACATTCGATGATACGATAGATTGATTTGATTTGTATTAAAGACTCGATTATTCTGAAAGGATATCGCCAATCTTAAGGCTAGTAGATATTTATGCAAAGCTAATATCTTTGAATTAATAAACCTCGAATTAAACAGCTTACAGAGGACACTATAAGGAAATGGCAGCTACAGCAAAGCGATTCTGCGTAGCGGACACCCGAATGCCTGCCCAATTCTTCGAATGATTCATTGCATCGAACACGAACCATTCAAGTTGAATCAATCATTTGGCGTCTCTTAAAAATGCATTATATTTTCCGTATTTAATACTTTCTATCCAAAGCGTTTTTTAAGGTTTGTTTATTTATCACCTAACTGACAACATGACAAATTAAAAAACTGTGCAATTATTACGATGTACTTTTACGACGTTCTTAAAGTTTGTAAGTAACGATGATTTCTTATGTTCAATTTATTTAAATGTTTAGTCTGTCAAAATGTTATTTTATATTTTTGCTACCTCCGTAAGAAATCCGGATCTCTTCCATGAAATCCTGCTGCACACATTCTTTGACGTATGATTCTATGAAAATTTGATTATACTGATTCGGTTTAACTTCTCCAATTTCAATTCATTTATTTTCATTGAATCAAGAAGAAGTATGTACAATTGAGAGAAATTAGGGTACTTTTATGTTAGCCAAAATCTTTTCAATCTCACCAATCTTATAAAATTAGCCTTTAACAAATAGTCAATATTTTAACATTGCAGTGATATATACATATAGCTTTGTGTAAATGAATGAATACATTAAAATATTTTGACAAAAAATAATTAAGATTAGTTATAAAAAATCGATAATTTTTATTAATATCTTTAAAAACTTAACAAAAATAAACTTAAAAATAATGATCAAATGTGTAAACACAAACATACTAATACAAACAACAAAATATCATCTAATTTGGTTCTATTTATGAATAGGTTAGTCAAGATCAGAATTGTTTAAACAAGAATTAACATAAACTAGAAACTTTTTATTCATAATGAAAGTATATATGTTACAAAATGACTAACTCTTTCTTTCATCCATGTATCAGTCACCTGCATAATTATTTAACTGGTTGTAATTGTACTGTTTCAATATCTGGCAACAGTTGGTTTTGTTTTGTTCTAGAAAAAAGTTTATAAAAATAAAGTAATGTGAAATATATGACTCTTCTGTCATTGAATTTAAGTTAGAAATACATTAACTTTAACAATAAGAAATGTTATTGAGTGCAGTTTTAATAACTTATAGATATTTTAATACTTAACTTTTAGGGATTCATTTAGTTAAGAGATTTATTTACATTGGAATCCAACAATATATCTAATTTTCTATTCACAAAAATAAAAGCTTATGTTATTTAAAGTCCCAAAATCCAAAATCTAGAATTTTTAATATGGTTCGTCAGTTTTCTGCTTTACATGAATTCAGCCAAAAATTGCAATTCAAATTATGCCAAGGGCTGAAATTCAATGATTAATTCAAACAAGGTTTAGTGAGTTATCACTGGTGCCCGGCTAACATGAAAGTACCAAAATCAATGAGAAAATTGGGGTTCGTGGAACAGAGTTTCTGAAAAATGATAGTACTACTTTTTATTAAAAAATAATTACAAAAATAAGGAGTTCAAGAATATTGTTGTATGTTTAATGTTTAACAGTTTCTAAAAGCTGTGTTCTCTGAGTCTTGGAGAAATTTTAATCCTCATAAATATATATGCAACTTAAAATAACTACACATTATAGAATATCAAATATTATCTAAAGTGATATCAAAATTAGAATTGCTGACAATGATGCCCCTGGTCTGCAGATTTTATAGTATTTAATGATTCATTACTAAGCTTTGCACAAAACTATACAGTTTACTGTTCACTCTTAAAACCGCACACATAGAACAATGTACATTCAATCTGTACAAGTTGGCAGCTATGTAATGATTTATCTGCCACAGTCTTCATAATGATTCATTGAAGTTAAGTTAAACTAACTTTTTTTTTAGTCATTAGTTGAATTAATGTCAGTTCAATTATCAGCATGGTTCAGCCTTCACTGTCTCAAGATTGTTTAAACTTAGCATATTGATTAATTAAGTATATATTAAGAAAGGCATAAGATTTTATGAAAGTTTGATCATGTGCTAAAAATATATTCATATAAATGTTTCAATAATTGCCATAGAAGGTATGTCACATTTTTAAATAAGTAAAGCATCTTTTAAAATGCAAAGTATCAACTAGTATTGTGATGTGTTCAGGATTTTAGAAATATGTACCTCAGTATAAAATGACGTGTTTGGTATAATTTATAAATTTTTGAGAATTCCCTGCCCTTTGAGATGTATTAAACTAATATTTTTGGGGAAATTGCTGTTAATTTGGAACTTACGTATCATCTGGGCCAGATAGATAGATTGCCGAAAGTGGTTCTCAATCCAAAATTTTGTTTGTTGTTGCCAATCGTGTTCAAAATAGTAATTCAGTGTAAAATTAATAAAGACATTACAGCATGAACCATGGTAAATAATATAAAAGCAAATTAAAATATCATAAAACAGTAATTTAGACTACATTTATATAACATCAAATTGATGGGCTTTGGCATTAGGGAAGACTGGGGCACTACTTATTGCAGTTTACATATTTTGCTCTTTAACAGACAGTTCAATCTGTCTGAAAATATTCGTGAATATTCCTTGAACGATTTTGTATCTCTCAGAATTTTTTCAGAATATTGTTTCCAATACATTTTACAAAAAAAAAAAAAAAATAACTTCATCCATAAAATGAACCAATGTGCCTCAGAAGCAGAGTTCCCCTACAGCAGCCGAAAGCTTGGCGACAAGTTCTTCTGTGGATTCAATGGGAGTCTCATACACAAGAGCCTTTAACTGTCCCCACAAAAAAAATCGAGACATGAAAGATCTGGCGAGCGCGGTGGTGCCTAGCGTGTTTCAGAAAATTCGCCAATCTGTTCTTCGCCATTGTACTGTGTGCATAACAGCTGCCGGTCAATGTTTTGAGCACTTGTAATCAAATGCCATTAAATTTGTTTTTGTTACTTAACTTAATCGTTCATTGTGTGTTTTTGCCTCGTATAAGAACATAACTTTTGGTGCTCTCTAACTTTTTTACGTTTAGTTTTCGACCATGCATTCTTTGATACAAAATGTTTGTTTGGGTGTGTACAAACACCTCTTAAAATTTTTCCCATCTTTTTTGAATCACCCCGTATTTTCTCAATAAATGTAATTTCCGGAAGAAACTCCATATCAAGTTGGCCTTAAAAAAATATATAATAGTAATATTGTAATAATCTTTAATAGTTTTGTGCATGTAGTAAAAGAACATATCAAAAATCATTTATATTCAAATATAGCTTTTGTTTCAAATTGCAAAAATATTTCTTTTCAAAAGTTGGGTTAAACCAAACTGACTTGCATCGAGTGTTTTGATGATCCAATTAACTTTGACAGCTGAATTAAGCCTGAAAGCTTGGATAACTTTTTAACTAAAAATACAAATATTTGAAATAAATTCTCCAAATTTAAGAAACGATCACCTTTTTAATCCAGACATATCACACTGACATAAAATAACATCCACAGTAAACACATTTACAATTTATCACCAAATAACCAAGTGAATTGCTCTCATCTAAATCTAAAAATCTGTTATTCTCTAAATAAGCCTAAATGTTTACTAAATGAAAGCAAATAAACATAGTTTTTTTCTGAAGGAAAAGTCGCAATTACTTTCCAGATTTCTCGATGATTTCTTGAATCGTCTGCTTTTAGCTGTAGAGTTTATGCATTCCGTTTTACGATCAGCACTTTGCTAAGGAGGGGGGCACATCCCCCCAAAACATTCAAAAAACTGTTACAGTTGGCAAATTTGTTTAAAAATTGAATAAAAAATATAATACAGTAGACTTCCTCAAATCCGCAAAGCTTGGGACCAGAGGTTGTACGGATTTTAGAAATTTGTGTATTTCTGGTCATTGCTTTGTTTACATTTTTTAAACAGTAACTTGAATACAATACAATTGAAATTATAATGAATGCTTGCAATATAGTAAAATATTGAAATAATTAAGTAAATAATACACTAAAATAATAAAAAATAAGATAATTTAAAAAATGATTAAATTGTAGATTAAATAAAAGATTCTGTAATTTTGTCCCTACATCTGAACTGAAAGTTTCATTATTTACATCTGTGATGATGTGCGGATTTTAGGCGTTTGCAGATTTTAGGGTTGTAAATTTGACGTAGTCTACTGTACTTGTATTTAGGTGCATTATTTCTCCCATTTCAACTACTGATTAGTTCAAGGTCTGTCTGTCCTTTCATTATTTGTGTTGGAATGATCTAATTTGGGGTGATTGTATTGTTTTTGCCCTAACAACCTTTAAACAGTGTTTTCTCCATCCCATAGATTTTGAATGAAGTTTGATATAAAAAATGTTAATTTTTTTTCCGAGCATAAATTTGTAAAATAATCCAATGTGAATCTTCATACCAATTCTTTTATAGCTATTATTTCACGAAAAATTCTGTGAGACAATTAAAGAATGTTCGTATACTTCCCTGCATAAAGTGTATTTCGTTCAAAAATTTCCATCAAAACAAAAACTGCCGATACTTTTTGGGTGTTCTCCAAACGAATCATGCATTTCATCAAACTACTTTTTCTATCCTTTTAAAAGCATTTTAGTGAATATTTCAACTTTAAAATGAACAACAACCACAAAAATTCAACTTGAAATGAGTAAAATTATGATTTATTTTCTAAAACAATGCCTCTTAAACAAAGGGTCATTGCAGTTTTTTTTGTTGTTGTTTATTTTGACATTTGCAAAGGTTTTTTTTTTTTTTTTTTTTTTTTTTTCCTCACTTACAGACCCAGAAAAAGAATCAAAAGCATATCAGCCTTAGATTAATAAATAATGAAACATAGGATAAAATAATGTTTTCCTATGTTTAAATAAAGAGTTATTAAAAATAAATTTTCATAACCGAACTAATGTGAACTGGTGCAATTCTGTTATGCAAAAAATCCAAATAAGAGAGAGGGGCATATTTTTTATTAAAAATGGTTCATAAATGTATTCAGTCGACCTATAAAAACGTTTATTTTCACTTTTTATTATGTTTGCATTTTTTTTTTTGTTTTTCATTTACAATTTACAATACATAAATTTATTTTTTTAAATATTGCATTAAATTTGTTTTTCACTGGATTTGCTGACGAACTACTAGCTCAATCCAAGACCTCATTATAATTATTTTAAAGCATGGTTGTAATTTTGACCAAGGCAACTGTCAAAAGGGGTTTTAACAATCTAAAACTGATCAAAGTTGGTTGAAACTCTATTAAATAACTTTAAGTTACACAAATTATCAAACTATAAGTATATTTCAGTGAATATGAATGGCATATTATCTTTATATATGTATATTGGAGAATGGGGTACAGTGCACCTAAGTACACAGTGGACCACCCCTTATATTTTACTTATTTTTAAAATTTTAAAGCTTTTCTTTTAGGCTAATTGATAACAGCACTGGATTGATTACTTATAGCCTTCAGAACACATCGTTAGCTCAGAATGAAACCTTTTATCCTGACTGGTTGTTTTGAGCTTCTAAAAGTAAAAATTTTCATCATCATACTTTTCTTTATTGAGTAATTAAAGGTTATGGATAAATAAGATAAAACAACTTTTTTGAAAAGGTAAAACACTGGTCTTTATTTAATTTAAAAGTTTATATGCTTACAAAAAAACTTTAAATAATATTTTTATGAGTATGTATGAGGTACTTCAACATGGGGTACAGTGGTCTGCAATGAATACTGAACTATTAAAACTGCTCCTGAAATGAAGAATTTTCAAAATATTTAATAATTGCTTATTCTCTATAAAGAAATATTGTTTTAAAATAGTTATTTAACTATAAAATAAAGTAAACATAGAAAAATGATTATTTAACCCTACAATGCATAGAGTAGCCATTTGGCACACTTTAAATTTCATGTTATATGTTGTTCAGATTATAATGTAGCCATCTGACACTTTAGCTTTCTCCTAAATTATGGATAATAGTCCACGTGTGATATTTAAAATAAGTTTTCATGTTCAATATAGCAGTTTTTTTTGGGGGGGGGGAGAAGGGGAGGAAAATCATGCATTTTAGAGTTAATATATTAAGAAGTACAGTAAACTCTGTCTAAGGCGGAATCGATCGGGACCGAGAAAATTTTCCATAGTAGACAATATTCTGCCTTAAGCAAATTTTACTCTATGTGTATGGACTCGCAGGGACTTGAAGATCTTTCTGAGTGGGACAAATTTCCGTCTTACACAGAGTCCGCCTTACAGAGAGTTTACTGTATTTTATTTTGTATTTACTGACTTTGAAAAATATAACTGTAGCCTAATAAGCAGGAGTCGTTGATATATATCGATAGATATATGTCATGATATATATCTTGATATATATATCCAATATTTATTTTTAAAATATCAAGATTTTTGATATTTTCGATATTTTCAAATTCTTTATATTTATTTTCAAAATATCAAGATGTTTGATATTTTGTATATTTGATATTTATTTTCAAAATTTCACCAAGCAAGGTAATTTTGATATTTTCTACATTCAAAGCAAGTATAAATGAAATTTCTACCTGTTATTGACTGTGTCATTCTGTAGATAATGAACTGGCAGTGACTTTTTTAAGAAAAGAAGAAAAGAAATCTTTTCCAAGCTTTATGTTTGAAAATTTTTTAAATGTAAAACTAATAATTATGTGAGACAGTTAATTCAGAACAGCCATTGAAAGATAAAATGTATAATTTAGATAATCATTTATATACAGCCAGGGTTCGTTGGTATATATCAATGGATATATATCATGATATTTTCATATACTTGATATTTATTTTCAATACATCAAGATGTTTCATATTTTCTGCAATTTGATATTTATTTTCAAAATATGAATGTGGGCAAGATATTTTTGATATTTTCAGTCGTAGTTCGTAATATTTCAGTATAAATGAAATAAATTTCCAACTGTTATTGACTGTGTGAATCTGATAAAGAACTTTTGTCTCTTCTGGATGTGACTTTTTTAGCCAAAAAAGAAAATAAATATGTTTTTCAAGCTTTAGATTTGAAGCTTTTATTTTTAAATGTTGGACTAATAATTATGTGGGACATAATTAATTCAGAACAACACTTGATAGATAAACTGACTAATTTAAATAAGCAGTTAAGCAGTCTTCAATAGAAAATAATATTTCCTCACGTTTTGGTTCAGTTGAGTTTAAACTATACAACATGTTAGGAAATACGACATAAGACATTTTATACATAAAATTTTCAATTAAAAAAATTTTGTATTTAAAATTTTGTTTTAAAAATATCTGATTTTTTTATATGTATATCTGATACTAAATGCTATGTTTTTTTTTTGTTTTTTTTTGTAAGCAAATTGTTACTGTTTTCAATTAGTTCATCTTCAATTTTGTTCTAAGTGATAAAAAAAAAAAAGATAAATGCACTTTTACACTATTTTTTGATTAAGTTTTCATTTTAAGTGCAATATATTTTAGTTTCTAATCTATATTATGCTCGAAAACATTTATTATCAGTGCTAAGTTGGGTGCTTTGAAAATATCGGATATATATCGAAAATATCCGATATATATCAAAATATCGGATATTTTTGATATTTTCAAAAATATCATGATATTTACGAACCCTGCTAATAAGTAATGGATGGCCTCACTGGATTGGTTTTTATAGCTTCAGAGCACATGTCTAGCTCCTAATGAACTATTTTATCCTGACTATTTTGAGCTTCTAATAAATTTTTCATCATCATATTTGTCTTAATGTTTGCTGATTTTTTTTGTACTTAATTAATAACTTATTTACAATCGCTCTTGTATCTTATATTGTTATTTTCAAAATATAATAAATTTTTTGATAATTCTTTTGTTTTATGTTTTTTGTTTCAAAATGCTACTTACAAATTTGTATTATTATATTATTTTGGAGGTAAAGGGGAAATAAAAAAGAATTAGATTAATTATAAATAGATTTATATTGTATTTTAGACAATAACTAATAGTGGACCACTGTACCCCAGTGGGTGGACCAGTGTGCCCCGGAAACGGGGGGTACCCCGTTTCCGGGGCACACTGGTCCACTTTTCGGGTGTATAATTTTTTTTTTCTTGTAAAAATGTATTGGGAACTATGTTCTGCGAAAATTATGAGTACAAAGGTTTTAAGAATATTCAAAAATATTTTCAAATAGATTGGTCTCTCCATTAAAGAGAGAAAAAAAATGTTAACCGCAAGAGTGGGCTACTGTACCCCGGTCTCCCCTATATATAATAATTATTATATATAGATGGAATTTTTCTGAAGCTTATGTAATGCAGGGTTCGTACACATTTCCTTAAACAAAAATCAAGGATCAAAATAAAAAAAAAATGTAAGGATCTACAAATTGAATAAACTAATGATTTATAACGCACATTTTTAATACGGTGTTTCAATTTTGTAAATATAGGTTTTAAACATTCAAATGGCTGGGAAGGTGTGTGTGGTGGTGGTGAGGGGGGGGGGGATATTCAGCATATGGGAGTAGAAATTTAGTAGACTATCACTAGTTATTCAAAATAACATTTGCAGCAGAAAAAAAAAAGAAATTTAAAGATTGTAAACTTAGTGTGCAGTGGGAAAAGGAAAGGAGGGTAGGTGGTAGAATTCAAAATTTTAGAAGGGGGAATTAAGATGATTAACTACATTGTGACTGCTTATTGTAAGAAGGTAGGGGTACAGGGGAGGGATGTATATTTTTTAAAGGGGGGGGGGGGGAGTTCAATTAGATGATTATTTATTCATCATAACTATAGAGTTACAAATAGGGCAGAAAAAACTAAATATTAAAATGCTTCAATATTTTTTTAATTTTGTGTATTTTCTATCAAGAGCGAAGGGAAAATCAGAAAATTTTGGTGAGGGGGTGGGCTAAGAGGAATTTAGATAAACGATTATTTATTGTTACAATATTAAAACAAAAGTAAACAGAAAAGTTTTAAAGATTTTTCGCTTTGTAAGCTGGGGAGAGGGTTGGGTGTGTACAAAATGAGAGAAACATTTTTTTTTTAAGGGGCTAGAGATAGAAATAGGTTGATTAGATGATGGCTGAGTTATATATCATTACTAAATATTTACAATTGGGACAGGAAAAAAAAATGAAAATGAAAGAATTTTGAAGATTAAGTTTTATGTGGTAGGAAAGAAGGAAGAGAAGCAATTTCGGGTGAGTGGGATGTTAAATGATTATTTATTATCATTGTTACAAGACAATAGAACAAAGAAAGTTTTAAAAAAATAAATAGACAAAAAAAGTCAAATAATTTTAAATTTTGTATGCTAGGAAAGAAAAAAGGAGCTAAAAGAGAAGCGGCAATTTTGGATGGAGGGATGATTTTAGATGTTTAACTACATATTGGTACTGTACAAAGTAACAAATAGAGCAAAAAAAAGAAGAAGAAGAAAAAAGACTTTTAAAGATTTTAAACTTTGTGAGCATGGGGAGGATCAGTAAAGAAGCAGTTCTTTTTTGGGAGGTGGGGACTTCATTACGTGATTCGTTATTTACCTTGCTAGAGATTTACAAATAGGACAGCGTGTGTAGGGGGGGAGGGGAGAAAGGAGAGATGTCAGTTTTGTGTGTTTGTGGAGGAAAATTATGTGATTGATAATTTATAGCTGGAATAAAGTAACAGATATCAGAGAAATTTCTTTTAAATATTCAAAACTTGTTGATATTGGGATGGGTGCGCCATGGGCGCATGGGTACACCATGGGTGTGGTGTTTTCGGTCTACAGACGGTAATCCCTCTTTTGAAAATTACCGAGAACAGAAGCGGTATGGAAAAATCTCCGACAATGGGAAAAACATCCGTTTTCAGATTTCTCAGGAATTGCCCAAAATTTTTTAGAATCGAGCTTATAAAAACTCCACTTTTTGACCCTCCCATTTAAAATTTTGGTAAGATTATGAAAATCACAGCTTATAATTTTTGCAGTCATGCTACTTTTCCGCACTGTAAAAAAGATGCGAAAACGTTACTCTATCCGGTGGGGCAGCAATGTGGCCCAACGGCTCTGTTATGTTGCCGCATATTTCGGTCAGATATCGTAATGTTTCCACGTACTTCGGTCAGATATTCGCAAATGTTTCTGTATACTTCGGTCAGATAGTCAGAAACGTTTCCATATATTACGGAAAAATATTCCTTTTTAGTATTTTTAGAAAAATTTTAATGTTACGATAAAATAACAAACAGAGCAGAAACTTTTTTTTTTAATTATAGTTTTAAAGAATTTAATCTTTGGGTTTTTGGAGGTAGGAAGGGGGGAAGAAAGGAGAAAGCGATTTTTTTAGGGGGGGGGGGGGTCTGAGGAATTTAGATAACATTTTAACAAAATTAATGTAATCGATTATTCATTGCTACAATTAAGTAACAAATATAGCAGAAAATATTTTTGTGAACATTAAGGAGCTTTAAATCTATTAAACTTTGGACACTGTGAGGAGGGAAGCAAAATTTCAGAAGAGGGGAATTTAGATGTTTTTTAAAATCAGAAATCTAGTGAAACAAAGAGTTTCATTCATTCTTAAGAGATTATAGGAAAATAAAATTAAGGAATTTTAAGGACCTTTTGTAGATTTTGAATAAAGATAAGGATTTTCAAAGACCGTACAATCTCTCTAATAATTTTCCTAGCACAAACATTTCATAAATCTTTTTCTTAAAGTGTAACAAATACATTACGGAATTTGGTGGGAAGTAATGAAAATATTGATTTTGAATTAATAAATTTCATAATGCACTTGCTGAATGGTTGTGCTAACTCGAGCCCAATTGAAAGATTATTTTCCAAGTTTGATCTCATACAGAATAATCTATGAAATTCTCTTATCTTAATACGACACTGGTAATCCTTTTTTTTTAAGTTTTAAATAAAATTTCTTTAAAAAAAATTTGAGCGATAAAAAAAAAAAGTTGTACAAGTTAAAGTGTAATACTTTGTGCAATTTGCAAACACTTGCAAATGTTGTATTCAATATTATTAAATGTTATTGTGAAAAATCCTTTCAAATGTTGAACTAAATTTATCATTTAAAAATTTAATTTTTACTTCTTTAACCAATGACGGTCAAAACATATTTTGACCGGGATGGTTAAAACTGGTTTTACCCCTGGACCTGGTTAAAACCAATACAATCTTACTTCGGAGGGGATTGATTCAGAGTACTGGTTTGCAAGGCAACTTTTATAAAAAGGAATTCAAAATGTATAAAAAACAGTGTCAACTTTCAAAAGTTAAAAAAAAAATGAAAAAAAAATGCATAACTCAAATGCTTGACATTATGAATAACTATTTGTACAGCTTATAAGAAATATTGAATTGTGTTGATTGATTGTATTGGTGAAGAAATTGAGTTGGGGCTCGAAGATGCTAAAACTTTGTTTGGGTAATATTTTGTGAATATACCGAACAAGTAGGTGGAGTTTTAAGGGAAACAAAAGTAAATTTACAAGTGTACAATGAAATAAATTTTGAGTTTGTATCGGTCTGAATATGAGAGAACCAGATATGGGAGTGTCTACTGTATTGCTTGCACCCCTACACATGTGCATCAGTATCTAAGAAAAATACTCAAGTTCTGTTTTATCTAAGAGTATATAATATAATAATTTAATGTATGAATTTTGTACTGTTTAAAGAAGTGAAATTTATTAAATATGATACCTAATCCAGAATTAAAATTTAGTGAAGTTTATTTAAAAAAATGTGTTGTTTATTATTTTTCTTTCTGTTTTTAGATTCACAGTTAGGTATAACTATCAGGTTGAAGTTCAATAAATCATTTCCTTGGATGAAACCGACAGCAAGCTCTTCATACTGAGACTTTGAAGAAGTTTCTGTTATCATCTAAAAAGAAAACTTTTTCACTTAAGAAAATGTCCACAGAAGAAAATTCATCCTTTTGTGAACAGCACTCAACCCCTCAAAATACTGAAAAAGAAAAACATTCTTCCATTAGTACAGGAAAAAAACCTTTTGTTTGTGAAATATGTTTTAAAGGATTTTCTCAGAATCGTAGTCTAAGAGCCCATATCTTGGCGCATACAGGAGAAAAACCCTTTGTTTGTGAAATATGTTCCAAAGGATTTTCTACTAATAGTCATCTAAGAAGACATCTCTCAACTCACACTGGAGAGAAATCCTTTGTTTGTGAAATATGTTCAACAGGATTTAATGATAATAGTCATCTGAGAGGCCATCTCTTGACTCATACTGGAGAGAAACCCTTTGTTTGTGAAATATGTTCCAAAGGATTTTCTCAGAGTGGTAGTCTAAGAAGCCATCTCTTGACTCATACTGGAGAGAAACCCTTTGTTTGTGAAATATGTTCAAAAGCATTTAATAATAACAGTACTTTGAAAAGGCATGTCTCGATACATACAGGTGAAAAACCCTTTGTTTGTGAAATATGCTCTAAAGAATTTAATGATAACAGAACTTTGAGAAACCATCTCTTGATCCATACAGGAGAAAAACCCTTTGTTTGTGAAATATGTTCCAAAGGATTTGCTCGTAATAGTAAACTAAGAACCCATCTCTTGACGCATACAGGTGAAAAACCCTTTGTATGTGAAATATGTTCCAAAGGATTTTCTCAGAATGGTAATCTAAAAACACATCTCTTGAAGCATACAGGATAAAAGCCTTCTGTTTATGAAATATGTTCGAAAATATTTGTTCAGAATGATAATTTAAGAACACATCGCTTGATTCACATTTGAGAATTGAAATCCTTCTTTGTAAAATATGTTCCTAAGGATTATCTGATAACCCTTATTTAAAACATACCAAATAGACAATTCCTGAAAATCTCCTACTTTTTTATTTCCAAAATTTCAATAGCTTATGTGATAGGAAAGGCTTTATTGAAGTTTATTATATGCTTTATTGAATACTTTTGAAAAAATATGAAAAGTGTGCAAAAAATATGTTTATATGCCATAAAAATATTACTCATTTGTTAAATTTTCCTCTTAAAAAATTTCCCAAGGATTCAAATGAAACATATCTCATTATCAGGGGTGGGTAAATACATCATTTTACTCGCCACTGACGATTGAATTTTTAGGTAGTCTACGTTGCATTTTGCTGGCAGGTAAAATAAATCCTTGTCTGGTTTTCTAGAAATTGCCCACCCCTGCTCATTATCATTTTATTCTTTGCTCCCATCATGAGCTAAGTATTTTTTTTTAAATATAAATAATTCAATACATATTCGGCATGTTTACTCGATTCATAAATAACGGTTGTATTAGTTAAATCAGTCATGTACTTAGTGTCTAAGATTTTTTTTTTTTTTTTTTTTTTTTTTTGCTTCTACTTTGTGTCTTTTATCATCGAATTCAGAAATTTTTGTAGCATAGCAGTATTGTCTCCTATTCATTATATATTACAATAGGAGCAAATCTTTTGTGTTTGGAAATTGTAGCTAAAAAACATCTCCGATCATCTTGACTAAATATTGTATCCTACCATTTTGAGGTACGAGAAGACCATTGGGACAGGTCACGTGGTTGAGATTTAGATGAGTGCATCATTTTGTATCACTATGGGTCATTGTATTTTAATGGGAATGAAGGTTCACACTTATTAAGTTGTTGAAAAGTTGGCAATAAACAAAGTAGCATTGGCAGGAAAATCAAATTTCAAGATTACCAATGCCAAAACGCGTGTTTGACATCAAATGAAACAATGTCACCAAATTTGGCTACCTGTTGAGAATGTATTGGTTTATCGAGTTAAACTCAAAGCTAATTTTGAACGAGCTACGCTCAGTCTTTCATGCTGTTGTGTTATAATATGAGCAAATGTCTGTGTGTGTATGCAAATTTTATCTAAAAATAACTCTAATAATTTTGGCTAAATTTTGTATCCTACTCTTTTGAAGTATGAGAAGACCCAAAAGTTTGAGAAAATTTAATGAGTAGATCATTTAGGCGTCACTGCGGGTCAATGGGATTTAAGGTTGAAATAATTATTAAGTTGTTGAACATTTTTTAAAAAGCTGCTTATTACAAAATTGTAATGAAGAGCTGTAAGCATACCGTGACAAAAAGAGGGGGCAGGCGGATTATTGTTCGTTTTTATGCTTTAATGTACTGAAAGTAAAATTTGCTGGAATTAATTGTAACTTATCCATTTCTTCATCCTCTCCAAATATAATTTTCTTTTGTTTTTTACGTGTCGCTGTACATAATGTATTGTAAGTTTTTTAGGCTGTTTTTTTTATAATGTTAGAGGTTTTTGAAAGTGAATGGTGTTTTATACAAATGTTAAAATTTATATCTTGGTTAGCATTTATCTTTTTTTGCAAAGAGGCTTTGTTGTGGGTTCATGATTCTATTCCAGCACTGTTTCTGCAGAGAAAACGTATTTTAAGAAACTCACAGCCGAATGATTAATATTAGGGTAACAATAGGGAGACTACAAAAAAGGTGACTTTTAAGCATTATTTTTTAGAAACATAGATACAATATAAATCTTGTCCGTGTCTGTAAAACCCTATATAATATATGTATAACCCTATATAAAGTACCATTAAAATAACTTGTTATAAATTTTATTGAATACATCGATTAGTAGCAATACAATTTAGAATGAGTTATAGATATATTATTTTATCTTGTTCCAAAAGCATTATTGGCTGCACAAAACAAAAATATGTTTAGAAGGATGATCTTTTGCCTTTGCATCTTTTGAGTTTTCTTGACTATTTGATAAGAAAAGGTTCACTTTAGAAATATTTCTATTGTATTTGTGCATTTTTTAAATTCTACAAAATACAAAAAAAAAAGTTTTAAATATAAGATTTCAGTGGAGTTATAAATATGGCACAAAATCCCTATAAATTCGAACTTAATTTTAGCTGACAAAATCCTTCTAAAATTTATTAAATGATTGTGTCAATCTTCTAATGTAGTTTCAAGAATTCACGAAAAATGTTTAGAAGATGAAATTTTCATAATTTGGGAAATAAAGGGTTTACAAAAGGGACATTTACACAAAATTCATTGCACAATGTTGTTAACTATATAATGATTATATCTCAATCGATTTTAAAAAATTATCTGTGTTTGATGCTGAATGCTTTGAGGGCAGTTTGCGGACATTCTGTCTTTGTAAATAATCATCAGAAAACGAACGTCTCAGTGAGGTTTTTATTTGCGTCCATTAAGTGTATCTGTTTTAAAGACTAAGATTTAAATAGGGTGAAGAAATCGTGATAAGCGTGTACAAAAATACATATTTTGAAAAAAAGAAATGCTCTTAGTTTTCCTGTGTCCTGCACACCAATGGAAAATTCAATCTATGTCATTTGTTTAAATTTCAGCATATTCTTTTAGAAAAATATTCTTCAATATAAACAAGGTAAAATTTTGAAGAAAGAATAATTTATTTTTTTGAATCTGCCACCCTGTTGTTCCTCATTGTAGGTGTCACTAGGCTGTAAAATTTGTTTTTAAATTTTAAGCAAATAATTTCGCATGTAAAATAAAAGCTCTGCTTGTGTTATGAAATGTTTAAACTGTACTCTCCAGTTTTTTCCTGTTTTGCCAGTACTTGCGAAAAAAAAGTTTCAAATCGTAACAACTGAAGTTTGTTCTTAATTGATGCTTGAATTATTTTAAAAATTTGTTATTAATATTGTGGTTTTTTTTTTTCATTTCTAAGTAGATCTATTGTTTGTGTAAACGATCTTCTTTTTTTAACAAAATTTATATTGTTTCAGATTCAAATTATATGGAAATTAAAAAATAAAAATTGTTTTTCATCAAGTGAAAAGGTGTGTTTGGGGTTATTACAAGCTATATATTTTTTTAATTCCAAGGACTATTTTTTTTCACTAGCTAGCTGGGGTTCTCTACATAGGTCGTTTTTTACTTTTTCAATTTTGTTAAAGGGTTTTTTTCATGAGGATACTTTTACTTTCTAAACCTAGTTCTGAACGTGAAAGTATCCTCATAAAAACAACCTTCAAACAAAATCGAAAAAGTAAAAAACCCGTCAAGTTCGAGTATTACTGGTGCACAGAGCGTTCCGTTACAATAAATATATGAATTAGTATCTGGGCATTGCATTACACAAATTTCTCGTTGAAAGTTGTTTTCTAGGCTTTAAAAGTGGCGTTTAGAGTACGTATCTTTACGTACCTGTATCTTTATGTATGTGCAAACCGACGATGTCTTTAGGGGTTTATATCTTGGCTAATTCCCGACATTTTTTTTTTCGAAACTCATTATCAACAATCTTTTTATACCTCTGAGATGATAGGTATCTCTAGCTCTCCTCAACTTTTTTGCTGAACGCCCGCAAATCGAAACGTGTGTGCAACGGTATCAAAAACTATTTGACTTAGGGCAATTGCTCTAGTTTTCCCGCAAGATTTAAATTAACTTTTAGTACCTCTAATTTTTTCATAATTGGCGATTCAAGCACTTAAATACGCCAACTGGTGGAGAAAAGCTATAATTTATCGCTTCAGGAAAATGCCAAGCAAGCACATTGAATTAGCTGTAGTTTTAATTTGTCCAGAAAGATTTTTTTTTTTTTTTGCACAATTTCAGATTTTATGTGACATTTGCATTCTGTGTTATATGACAAAGTAAAAAATAAATGAATTTAAATATGTAAATCTTTCAAAGGCATTTACAATAAAGAATGATATCAATAACACTTCAGCATTAGTTAAAGGGACATATCTACCGTAAATACGGCTGTGATCAGTGCCTCTATAAGCCATGTTAAGTTCCAATTTTAGTTTCGGAAATAGAGGGGGGGTGGGTAAACATGTTTTTACATTACATTTTAGACGCTGTCTCTGAAAATATATATAAAATTAAAAGAAATGTATTTTTGAGTTTGGCGTTACAAAAGCTTTCACAAACAAAAGAGTCTTTTAAAACTTAATTAGGCCCTTTACATTTTCCCGAAATATATTTATGAGTGGTTAATAATCTATAAATATGTGGGTATTAATCTTTATTACTTCAGCCAATTTTAACTTTCCACGATCCATAATTTATGAGTAGAACAGCTGGACAGGCAGACACAGGAGTGATCTTATAATGGTTCCGATTTTACTTTTTTAGTTTTTACGGAACCTTAAAAAAGGCCTTTTATAGATAGACTCTTTTAGATCGACTTCAGCTTATACAGCGGGGAAAAAAGTTATTTAGAAATATTGAAATGCGAACGAGATTTTAAAAGATTTGTCCCATAGGATTTATTAATATTAGTGAGCGGATATTTTCGCATAAGTGAAGTAGCCCCTTTATCGCAATCTTTCCTAATGTCTGAAGATACACAAGACAATCTACATAATAATACAGTATAATATCTTTAACCCGGTCATCTCTAATTCGGAAACGTCTGTAATACAAACATCCAAACGTTTATTCGTTTTTATTTTCAATTAAAGATCATAGATGGCGGCATCACACATGTATGAAGGTATTTCAGAAGAAGATTAAGGAAAATAAAAAGACGTTATCTAATTTACAACTTCTTTTTTTCAATTTTAAAATTGTAAAAACTTTCTGATTACATAGTAATTAATATTGATATCTCTTTTTTATATTAAGTTCTAAAAATTCGGAAGGAATATTGATTTTGCTACTTTTCTTTCTCCAATGATATAAAGATGGCACCAAAACATCTCGAAATTGGATTTTATTATTATTTTATTATTTAATTTGACTTACTTCGGTATTTATAGGTGCAAGATACTTAATTTTTTATATGATTTGCCTTATGTATCGCTATTTTAAATTTGTTAATGTTATTATAAAGTTATTTAATTTTCTATAATCCGGAATCGCCATTATCTTTCAGATTCCGGATTAAAGAAGATTTGCAGTAATAATAAGGCTTTGTGATACGCTTTTTATTAAAATCCAGACTCATTTAAACTCTTTTTGAAATATTTGCAAAAATACTCAGACTAATTCAGTGGCGTAGCTACGTTTTTTGGCACCCGGGGCAGGAAGGGATTTTGCGCCCCCCCCCCCAAAAAAAAAAAATAACCACATTATTTTTCTTCAAGACAAAAAAAAAATCTTTTTGGCTTCCACCGGGAGGAAAAGACAGCTCCATTCTTCCTTGTTTTTTAGGGTTCAGCTAATTTTACTGAAACATACAAAACTAAAATACGTGGAATCCAATTATAGAAGATTTCTAGTTTTTGTCAATACTGAATTTGAATGAGAATTTCAAAAACTTAACGGAACATTCACGGATATGACGGTTGTTTTAAGCGTATGGGAGTAGCAACAATGAAAATAAATTATTCAAAAACCACTTTTGCTAAAACTCCTAAATTACGCCCGATTACGGAAAAAAAAACCCTGTTTCAAAACTGCAGCCACCCTAGAATTTCAAATTGCTATACTCATCCATTTTTTAAGATAGGGGGGAAACCAAAAAATATCCTACAATCCTTCTAAAAAGACCTAACGATTATGCAAGAAATAAATTTGCGTTTATAATTTTTTCTATATATTTTTGGTTTGAATCGCCATTTCGAAACAGGATGGCAGGTCACGATTTCCAAGGAATTTGGTCGAGATCTTAATAAACTCTTAACATATGCTCAATCACATCCAACTCAGTTTATAAATTAGTGCAGTTGCATGACAATGATAAGATATCTATAGAAAGAGATACTGATGTTTTTATATAGATGAAAAGGACAAGAATTAAAATCCTTTTAAAATTAAAATTAAATTTCAAAATTTTAATTAAAATCCTTAAGTTATTTTTCCTAACTTTAAATCTTATATTGTAAAATCCGTTTTACCCGCTGTAACTTAGTTTCATAGCATACCATTTATTACGTTCACCATTAAAATTAGAGAATAACTTAAGATGGAATAAGCTGACATTTGAAATAGAGGTCTGCACGGGCCGGAATTTCCAGGCCCAGCCCGTACAGAAATCAGTGTAAACAGACACGGCCCGAGCTGGCCTGATTCAATTTCTACAAAAAATCCAGATTTTTCTTAACATATAATTAAGATTTCTGTAAAGAATACTGCATACATATTTATGGGAAAATTTTACAGCACATTGTAAAATTGATTCGCAAGACAGAAAATACATAATAGCAGAATTAATGATTACTTAGCTTCATAGCCGTTTCAATAGCCAAAATGGATTCATTAAAAAATTATTGTACTTTAAAATAAAAGTAAAAAAGGGAGAGTTAAAAACATCATAACTTTTGAAGCTGTATAATAAAAAGTAGATTTATGAAAATATTTCTCTATCATTTATTAAGGCTTTTCTCAAATCCAAAGGAGCTACTTTCTGATACATTTCTTAATTCATTTCTTTTCGGAAACACTTAAGTTTGGCAGGTGTTCTTATTCAGAAACTATGTAATCGAATGGCGTTATCTATTTTTTGATAAAGCCAATATATGTTTGAGAAAATACTGTCAAAATTAGCGCTTTGAATCGAAAGCTCGTGAAAGGAGAAAAACCTGCAGCCACGTGACAAGAATCTCTTACATCTCGACAAGTAATTTATTTATCAAAAATGGGAAACGCTATTCGATTCCAAATTCCTCCAATAGTCAGGCTTGTCAATTTTATGCCTTTACAGTTAAAAATTAGTCAGAAAATGTGTCAAAGTTTCGCGCTGTTGAGCAGTGAATTTGAAAACCACCACCTTAAGTTATATTTCCAAAGATTACTTTAACAGAAGTTCATTATCGCTATTAATATTTTTACAAAAGATATTGCCTGCCCTACATATCCTGAGAACAATTAAGTCCAGTTCCGGCCCGGTTCGACTATATGTAGAAAAAAAATGCAAGCCTGATCTCGGCCTGGCACGAGTCTGCTCAAAAAAATGCGCTCGGGTAAGACACCATGTAACTGACCGATGCCGATCTCTACGCTGAACATGTTACATTTCTGTATTGATGTTGTCAAACTAGCATCAGATCGTGACACACATTTATACTTATTCTCGCGAAAGTTATATTCATTGAAAAAAGCTCATATTTTATCGGCTACGTCTAAATTTTTATATATATCTTTGCTATAATCATTAAGGTTAGCTGGGTGAAAAAGTTGCACCAGATTCCTCCGGGATAGCTCAGATGGCAGAGCACTGGCGGCTTCAGCCAGGAGATCCCTGGTTCGAATCCTGGGCCGGACATTTTTCGCCCAGTTGGAATTTTACATCTAAATAGGATTTATTTACCAATTATAATAATTGTGTTGAAATTAATCTAGTGTAATTACGCATGCAGCGATTTCTGGAGTTCCCCCAGCTAAAAATGAACTGCAGAAATTCTATAAAAAAACCGCAGTTGAAAAACTGCGGTGATTTGGCCAATTCCACTACAGATTTTTTGCGGTCAATACAACCACAAAATTACTGCAGTTTATTAACCGCAGTAATTTTGCAGTTGTATTGACCACAAAAATTCTACAGAAAATTTATAGTTATATCAATATTAAAAATTCTGCAGAAATTTCGCAGTTCCATTGACCGCAAAAAGTCTGTAGTGGAATCGGCCAAATCACCGCAGTTTTCCAACTGCAGATTTTTTGTAGTTATATCGACCTCAAAAATGTTGTAGTTTTTTTACTGAGCATCGTTTCAAATCTGGTTTCTATAGCATTATATGCTCTGGAGTGAAAAATCTGTTGAAACAGAAAAGTCCTAAGTAAAAAATCTCAAACATTTGTAGAATGCTTCAAGTTTATTGTGTGGCATGTTTACTTTATGAAAGCAATTGCATGTCATTGGAACTGTGTAAGTAGCAAGTTATCTGTCAAAAAGCACGCATTGCGATTGGGAAGGGGAATTTTGAGGCTGCTGAATTCACGGTTGGCAAGTGTGGCTGCTTGATAGGGCTGGGCAATATGTCTAGAATTAATATAAATCGGCATCTTTATATCATGATATCCTGATATATCGATTTAGGAAAGTGCCCTCAGGGGGGCAAAGTAGTGTGCGAGCAGCGGTAAGAGCATAAAATGATTAAGCGGTCACAGGCCTTTTCCAACGATATGTCACATGACGACAAAATGTAGAAAAGTGCCCCCAGAAGGGGGGAGGGGGCAAAGTAGTGAGCGGAGTACTAGAAATGCATAAAATGATTAAGCGGTCACAGGCCTTTCCAACGATATGTCACATGACGGGTGTTGGCAAAATATAGGAAAGTGCCCTCCAGGCGGGCAAAGTAGTGGGCGGAGCACTGGAAATGCATAAAATGATTAAGCGGTCACAGGCCTTTCCAACGATATGTCACATGACGGGTGTTGGCAAAATATAGGAAAGTGCCCTCCAGGGGGGCAAAGTAGTGGGCGGAGCACTGGAAATGCATAAAATGATTAAGCGATCACAGGCCTTTGCAACGATATGTCACATGACGGGGTGCCGGCAAAATTTAGGAAATTGCCCCCTCTGGGGGGCAAAGTGGTGGGCAGAGTACCGGAAGTGCATAAAATGATTAAGCGGTCACAGGCCTTTCCAATGACATGTCACATGACGGGTGTCAGAAAAATGTAAGAAAGTGCCCCCCAGGGGGGCAAAGTAGTCGACGGAGCACTGGAAATGCATAAAATGATTAAGCGGTCACAGGCCTTTGCAACGATATGTCACATGATGGGGTGCCGGCAAAATTTAGGAAATTGCCCCCCCCCCTGGGGGGTAAAGTGGTGGGCGGAATACCGGAAGTGCATAAAATGATTAAGCGGTCACAGGCCTTTCCAATGACAGGTCACATGACGGGAGTCAGCAAAATGTAAGAAAGTGCCCCCCAGGGGGGCAAAGTAGCGGGCGGAACACTAGAAATGCATAAAATGATTAAGCGGTCACAGGCCTTTGAAACGATATTTTACATGACGGGGTGCCGGCAAAATTTAGGAAATTGCCCCCCCCCCTAGGGGTGCAAAGTGGTGTATGGAGTACCGGAAGTGCATAAAATGATTAAGCGGTTACAGGCCTTTCCAATGACATGTCACATGACAGGTGTCAGCAAAATGTAGGAAAGTGCCCCCCAGGGGGGCAAAGTAGTGGGCAGAGCACTGGAAATGCATAAAATGATTAAGCGGTCACAGGCCTTTGCAACGATATTTTACATGACTTGGTGCCGGCAAAATTTAGGAAATTGCCCCCCCTGGGGGGGGCAAAGTGGTGTATGGAGTACCGGAAGTGCAAAAAATGATTAAGCGGTTACAGGCCTTTCCAATGACGTTTCACATGACGGGTGTCAGCAAAATGTAGGAAAGTGCCCCCCAGTGGGCAAAGTAGTGACAGAGCACCGGAAATGCATAAAATGATTAAGCGGTCACAGGCCTTTGCAACGATGTCACATGAGGGGTGACAACAAAATTTAGAAAAATGCCCCCCCCTCCAGGTGTGGAAGTGGGGGAGATGGTCATTGGAGGTGCATAACATGAATAAGTAGTAAGAAATTTGCATATTACATGATCCATTGAGGAAATTCGCGTATTTCGCATGATCTTTTGAAGAAAATCGCTCACTTTACACAATCCTTTGGCGAAAATCATGCATTTTACACGACCTTTTGGTGAAAATCGCGCTTTTCCCACAACCTTTCAAAGAAATTCGCATAATACACGATCTTTCGATGAAATTTGCGTATTTCGCACGAGCTTTTGAAGAAATTCGTATATTTTACATGATCTTTTGGTGAAATTCACGTATTTTGCATGATCTTTCAAAGAAATTCACATATTTTACAAGATCGTTTGACGAAATAAAAAATTTTTCGCGATCATTTGACAAAAATTATATTTTATCGCGACTCTTTGATAGCATTCGTGCTTTTTCCACGACCATTCAAAGAAATTCACATATTACATGATCACTCGGCGAAATTTGCACGATCTTTTGAAGTGATTTGCATTCTTTACACGGCACTTTGGCAAAAATCTCCAATTTTCCACGATCTTTCGCCAAAAATCTGGCGTTTTCCACGATCTTTCGCCAAAATTCGCTTATTTTCCACAATCTTTTAACAAAATTCACGTTTATTTCGCGATCATTCGACAAAAATCACATTTCTTTGCGATTCTTTAACGAAATTCTCGATCCTTTGACGCAATTCTCGTTTTTCCCACGACCTTTCAAAGAAGTTCGCATATTTTACATGATCGTTTGACGAAATTTGCATATTTTACACGAACGTTTGCAAAAATCACATTTTTTCGCGATTCTTTCTCGAAATTCAAAATCCTTCGCTAAAATTCGGAGTCTTTCTACGACCTTTCAAAGAAATTTGCATATTACATGATCTTTGCATGAAATTCGTGTATTTCGCACAATCTTTTGCAGAAATTCGAATATTTTACACGATCCTTTGGCAAAAATGATGTTTTTTTTGCAATTCTGCGATGAAAATAGTGTCTTTTTCGTGATCCTTTAACGAAAATTGTATTTTTCCCGCAATCCTTTTCCAAAAATCGTGCATTTTGCATGATCTTTTGCCAAAAATTTCACGTTTTCCATAATCTTTTAACAAAATTCACGTTTTTTTCATGATCATTTGACAAAAATCACATTTTTTGCAATTCTTTAACGAAATTCGCAATCCTTCAATGAAATTCACGGTTTTCCCACGACCTTTCAAAGAAATTCGCATATTTTACACGATCGTTTGACGAAATAAAAAATTTTTCGAGATCATTTGACAAAAATCATATTTTATCGCGACTCTTTGATAACATTCGTGCTTTTCCCACGACCTTTCAAAGAAATTCGCATATTACATGATCTCTCGGCGAAATTTGCACGATCTTTTGAAGTGATTTGCATTCTTTACACGGCACTTTGGGAAAAATCTCCAATTTTCCACGATCTTTCGCCAAAATTCGCTCATTTTCCACAATCTTTTAACAAAATTCACGTTTATTTCGCGATCATTCGACAAAAATCACATTTCTTTGCGATTCTTTAACGAAATTCTCGATCCTTTAACGCAATTCTCGTTTTTTCCCACGACCTTTCAAAGAAGTTCGCATATTTTGCACGATCGTTTGACGAAATTCACATATTTTACACGAACGTTTGACAAAAATCACATTTTTCGCGATACTTTGTCGAAATTCAAAATCCTTCGCTAAAATTCGCAGTCTTTCCACGACCTTTCAAAGAAATTTGCATATTACATGATCTTTGCATGAAATTCGTGTATTTCGCACAATCTTTTGCAGAAATTCGAATATTTTACACGATCCTTTGGCAAAAATGATGTTTTTCTTTGCAATTCTACGATGAAAATAGTGTCTTTTTCGTGATCCTTTAACGAAAATTGTATTTTTCCCGCAATCCTTTGCCAAAAATCGTGCATTTTGCATGATCTTTTGCCAAAAATCTCACATTTTCCACAATCTTTCGCCAAAAATCTGGCGTTTTCCACGATCTTTTGCCAAAATTCGCTCATTTTCCACAATCTTTTAACAAAATTCACGTTTATTTCGTGATCATTCGACAAAAATCACATTTCTTTGCGATTCTTTAACGAAATTCTCGTTTTTCCAACGACCTTTCAAAGAAGTTCGCATATTTTACACGATCGTTTGACGAAATACGCAACTTTTTTCGCGATTATTTGACAAAAATCACATTTTTTTCGCGATTCTTTGATGAAATTCACAATCCTTCGCCGATATTCGCAGTCTTTCCACGAGCATTTGAAGAAATTTGCATATCACATAATCTTTGGATGAAATTCGTGTATTTTTCGCACAATCTTTTGCAGAAATTCGAATATTTTACATGATTTTTTGGCGAAAATCATGATTTTTTTCAATTCTGCGATGAAAATCGTGTCTTTTTCGAGATAAAATCGCATTTTTCTTGGAATCCTTTGCCAAAAATTGTGCATTTTCCATGATCTTTTGCCAAAAATCTCGCATTTTCCACGATCTTTTGCCAAAAATTTCACGTTTTCCATAATCTTTTAACAAAATTCACGTTTTTTTCATGATCATTTGACAAAAATCACATTTTTTGCAATTCTTTAACGAAATTCGCAATCCTTCAATGAAATTCACAGTTTTCCCACGACCTTTCAAAGAAATTCGCATATTTTACACGATCGTTTAACGAAATATGCACCTTTTTTCGCAATCATTTGACAAAAATCACATTTTTTTCGCGATTCTTTGATGAATTTCACAATCCTTCGCCGAAATTCGCAGTCTTTCCACGACCTTTCGAAGAAATTTGCATATTACATGATCTTTGGATGTAATTCGTGTATTTTTCGGACAATCTTTTGCAGAAATTCGAATATTTTACATGATTTTTTGGCGAAAATCATGATTTTTTTCAATTCTGCGATGAAAATCGTGTCTTTTTCGTGATCCTTTAAAGAAAATCGCATTTTTCTCGCAATCCTTGCCAAAAATTGTGCATTTTCCATGATCTTTTGCCAAAAATCTCGCATTTTCCACAATCTTTTGCCAAAAATTTCACGTTTTCCATAATCTTTTAACAAAATTCACGTTTTTTTCATGATCATTTGACAAAAATCACATTTTTTGCAATTCTTTAACGAAATTCGAAATCCTTCAATGAAATTCATGGTTTTCCCACGACCTTTCAAAGAAATTCGCATATTACACGATCTTTCAAAGAAATTCGCATATTTTACACGATCGTTTGACGAAATACGCACCTTTTTTCACAATCATTTGACAAAAATCACATTGTTTTTTGCAATTCTTTGACAAAATTTGCGATCCTTTGCCGAAATTTGCAGTTTTTCCACGACCTTTCAAAGAAATTTGCATATTACACGATCTTTTGACGAAATTCGTGTATTTTGCACAATCTTTTGAAGAAATCGGCATATTTTGCATGATCATTGGCGAAAATAGTGTTTTTTCACAATTCTTTGATGAAAATCGTGTCTTTTTCATGATCCTTTAACGAAAATCGCATCTTTTGCCAAAAATCTCACATTTTCCATGATCTTTTGCCAAAATTCGCTCATCTTGCACGATATTTAGTAAAATTCACGTTTTTTTTGCGACCATTGATAAAAACCACATTTTTTTGCGATTCTTTGACGAAATTAGTGTTTTTTCTACAACCTTTCAGACAAATTCGCATATTACACGATCGCATCATGTTTAATTTTTTCTCCAACATTTTTTTGAAAATATTTGTAAATTCCCTGACTTTTCCTATATATTTTGAAATTTCCCTGACTGTCCACGACACTTGGAACACAGTAAATATAAAAATTATAATCATTGAACAGGGGTCGATCCAGGCAAAATTTGAGGCTTATTTAGGGCCCCTTCACAAAAATCTATTTAATAAATTAGGCCCCTTCACAAAAATAAATTTCATCAAATGGGCCCCTTCACAAAAATAAATTTAATCAAATGGGCCCCTTCACAAAAATGAACTTAATAAAACAGGCCCCTTCACAATAAAATAAGACCCTTTCATAACATTCTTTTTCATAGAAACTGTTTTAAAATGTGTAATTTGTAAATAAAACTAGGTCACAAAAAACAAAAATTTTAGCAAGGGAATTTAAAGAAGTTTTTGTTAATAAATTCTTGGTTTGAAATCGAATTTGAGTGACTGGTTTTCAACTTTTGTTACAAAATGTTATTTTTCACAAAAATATTATAAAATTCGCAAAAATAACTTTTACTTTTCACAAAATGGTCTCAGTACACAAAACAAAAGTAAAAACATTTTTAAAAAAAATCAGAAATATTAAGCAAATTACTTATAAATAAAAGAAACACTTCTTTGACGGGCATAAAGTAAACACCACCCATATGTACTGATTTAAGACATAATGTAAACAAAAGAAAATTACATAAAATAAAATTTATATGCACTTAGTAAAACAAACCAAGCTGCTATGCTTTATTAGACAATTATCAACCAATTATGTTCTTAAAAAGAAAATAAATCACTTACCGGTGAAATGGTAATCCAACTTTAAATCAATAAGCTGTACAATAAACAACTTATAAATGTAATATATCTTTATTTGGCACAGATGTCATATACACTCCATATTGGCACGATTTTTTTCTGACGCCAATGTCATATAAGCACCGGGTACTTAATTGGCGCCAAAGTGTCATTATTTTGCTTGCTATGGTAAACTGGATATAGATGATATGGTAACAAGGTTTGGTTGGTGTTATGGTAACATCTGTGCCGAATATTTTTACGGGTGCAGTGACATGCTTTTTTTTTAAACTGCCAAAATGCACTCCTATCAGAGTTTCCTTAGGCAGTTTAGGGCGGGGGTGGGGGGTGTACTGTACACCACTTGCCCTTTGGTTGATTTGATTTAATTATCGGAGCCTACGCCCGATTATGAGGTTTTCACTTCGCTTCACTTGGCAGCTTTGTACCTCTAATGATCCAAAATTGCTAATACAGTTCCCTATAAACAGCTCTTTCAGTAGACATTACATCCACAGATGAGAACTTGTTTTTATTAGGATTAAATTCCAGGAAGAACTCCCCTTCATCAGAATCTGTTGGTTCTCAGTAGAACAGAAATAAGGTGCTTGGAGGCAGATTTGCCCGCGACAGCCAGGTCACATATATCATGGAAAGTCGCACTGTCAGCAGACAGATCTAATCGCTGATAGAGTTAAGCTTGCTCTGTGCGAAACTTTCAGCACTCTAGAAGGTAGTGGTCAGTGGTTTCCAAGACTTGACACTCTGAGCAGAGGTATGAATTCCATAGGCCAAAACGATGAAGTTGTGCCATGGTAGGCAACGAGCGGGTCTGTATTTATGCCCTTTGGTTTAAAAAACAGCATTCGAAATCCTTGGTGGTCCGAGACCACGAAAAACGCAATCGGATCACTAATTTGAAAAATTTAGTGGTCTGCAGGACCAGTAACTTCCCCCCCCCCCTTTCTCACAGGTAAACTTAATTTACCAGTCCCCTAGAAAACCACAACCAAACACAAATCACACAATAATTTTAAAAAAATTGCATTAAATCTCAGTCATTTGAAATAAATAATCAGATAAATAAAATATCTAATTAATAATTTTATAGTTTTTCGTTATGTATACTGTTTATTTAATTTTTAGTAAATTATAATTTTACATTTTACTATGCTGAAAATTTTGGATTTTCAGCAAGTTTGGGAAGTTTGGTTTATGTTCTAAGAGGGGGGGGGGGTCACTCAAGGGTTAAAGGGACTTAATAGAATTTTATGTAGCGGGCCAGTGATGATAACTGCGGACCAGTAAATTCTCATGCTTACTGGTCCTTGGGACCAGTGACTTTTTTTTTTATCAATTCTACTGCTGTAAAATATGACCCTTGTTGTCCCACATCCAAAAAATTTGCATGCACATTGTTTTAATTGTTGTTGTCATGCACATTGTTTTAAATAAATTATATATCTAAGTTAAAAACATTTCATTGTTTAAAACCAGCAGCACTACTTGAAAATTTATATATTAAAAAAAAAAAAAAAAAAAAAAAAAAAAAAAAAAAAACGAACAATACACAAAAACTGCAACTAATCAATAAAAAACTTAAATTGATTCTTGAACGCTTTTGTTTTGTAATAACAATGAATTACTCAACTAGCTTCTAGTTAACTAGAAAAAAAAAAAAAAAAAAAAAAAAAAAAAAAAAAAAAAAACTGCACCTCTATTATTCTTTTGAAAAAAGCAAATAACAATAATGATAATATCTTGAAACTACAAAATTCTCCTCCGAAATATTTGTATTGGTAAGAATTGTTTTAAAAAAAGGGGCCTGTTTTTTGGAAGTATACGAGTCCTTTGCTAAAATTATGTACCGAGCTAGATCTGCCTTTTTGAAGCTGCAGGCATGGTCTCAGAGTCCTTTCAAAGAGACAAATCTAGCTCGGTACATAATTTTAGCAATCTTGTGGTTATGGACATTCATTTAAAAAACAATAATTAACGAGGAAGTATTACAAGAACAAAATGGGCTATAAAAATTAAGAGGAACGATCAAGCGTTGCATAAGAAAAAGTGAGCGGGAACGGAGTCACATGTATTGTAAACAATCGCCGGATATCGACAGTTGAGTTGAGGAGTTTTTCTGCTGCCGGTATACAGATACATTTACGCTGTTAGCGAAATGAGATTGACCAATCAGAAAACTTGCTTCCTTAAAGCAGGGAAAAGTTCCCGAAATACAAGCTTCTGATTGGTCGATCTCGTTTCGCTAACAGCGCAAAATCTATCTGGATCCCGGAAAGAATTTAGAATAAAAAAAATTATTTAAATGATATTAATTATTATATATTATTAATAATTATTAATATTTATTATTAATTATTTAAATTATATTATATTATTTATACTATGTGATATATAATTAATATTATATTATGTGTTATTAATAATTATTAATTATAAATAATTATTATTAATTATTTAAATTATATTATATTATTTATATTACGTAATATAAAATTAATATTATATATTAAAATTATATGATTTATATGTTAATAAAGATCAATAATTATTAATTATAAATATTATTATTAATTATTTTATTAATTATTATATTAATAATTTAAATAATAAATAATTATTTAGAGTCAGAAATGCAGCCTCAGCTGCATAAACAATAATCAAATGTTCCAATGTAAATTTAAAATAAAATATTTAATAAGAATTATTTTTTTTTCATTCGTTTTTATAAAGTAGAAGTAATTTTCATACAAACTGGAAGTCATGTCTTTTCGGGGAGAAGGGCAAATTGCGCATTTAGTAAATCCGGGTCCGGGTGTGCTATGAAAAGGAAGAAAGGGGGATGGGATGCCTTCTCCCTGGATTTTGAAATTAAAGTTTAAAAAAAAAATCTTCTTTTGAAAAACATAGTAGAATTTATTCTTTTCGAGTAAGTAAAAAAAAAAAAGGGAAGCGTTTTTCCGTTTAGGGGAGGAGGGTGACATAGGAGAGCAACTGCCCCTCCCTAGATTTTCAATTCAGTAACTAATTTTATTTTCTTAATTTGAAAAACATAATAAAATTAATTCTTTGCCAGTGATAAAAAAAAAAAAAAAAAAAAAAAAAAAAAAAAACAGAAACCAATAATTTTCCGTTAGGAGGAGGGGGGGGGGGATGTCATATGACAGTCATTTGTTCCTGCCTGGATTTAAAAATATAAGTACCTAATTTTTTTTCACCGATTTTGAAATACTGAAATTTTTTTTAAATTCGAGTGATTTAAATTAAAAGAGGAATTAAAAAGTTTCATTTGAGGGAGCGGTATAGGAGACCCATTGCCCTTCCGTGGATTTTGAAATTGTACAAACTAAATTTTCCTTTTTTTCCTATTTTGAAAACATAGTAGAATTTTTTTTTCGAGTAACTTAAAAAAAAAGGAAATTTCTGTTTAGGGGAGGGTTGCACAGGAGACCAACTGCCCCTCCTTAGATATTTCAATTTAAGTAACCCAATTTTTTTTCTCCTGCTATGAAAAACATAGTATAATTTATTCTTCGCGAATAACTTAAAAATTAAGTTAACCAAAAATTTTTCGTTAAAAGGGGGGAGCCTAGGAAGAGTGTCATTGCCGCTGGATTTTGAAATATATATATATACCTGAATTTTCTTTTTCTCCGATTTTGTATATAGTAAATTTTATTTATGCGCAGAAACTTAAAATAATAGACGGACAGTATAGCAGAAATATCAGTTGCCCGGGGGTGGGGGGGGGGATAAGAGAAAAGCCATATTTCCCTTCCCTGAATTTTGAAATTTAAGCAATTAAATTTTCTTTTTTTCTTTCTTTTTTTATGAAATGCATAGTAAAATTCATTCTTTTTCAACATTTTAAAATAAAAGAAATAAAAAAATGCCGTTAAGGAGGGTGGGGGGGATGGAAGGCCCATGCCAATCCCTGAAGTCTGAAATTTAATTAACGGAATTATGTTATTTTCTCCGATTTTGACAAATATAGTAAAATTTATTTATTCCGTATAGCTTAAAATTAAACAAAAACTAAGAATTTTTCTGTTGGGGGAGAGATTCACCCCCCCCCCCTCTATGTCTCATTCTTAGTAGTTAATTTCGGTCGAGTTTTTTTATGTTTATGTATTTAAACTTTATCGTAAAATCAGTTTAAAAACAGTGTAATTTTTTTTCTTTTTTTTTGAGGTGGGGGGGGGGGGGGGAGGGAGATGTAGCCCGAGGTCATCGGCATTCCCCTCCCGGATTTTGACATTTAGTTTTAACTAAATATTTTCTTTTTCTCTGATTAACACATAATAAAATTTATCCCTCTCGGCTAAGTAAAATAATTAAACACTAAGAGAAAGACGGGAAACTGGTAAAATTAAAGAGATGAAATTACTTCAATACTGCTTTATTACTACAGACGCAAAATCTCATTATTTTAAAAGTTTATGATGACTTCACTTAAACTATAGTATTTTTGAGGTTAATAGCACAGAGAATTTTTGAAATAAAGGACCACAAAATTACGCCACATTAGCCGCAGAATTTCTAAAGTATTTTTATAGTCGAGATTGCACTACAGAAAATCTATAGTTGACTATAGAAAAACATCACAAATACTCCACTTCTGTAGAAAAACTGCAGTTCAGTTTTAGCTGGGCCATTACCTGTGATTTATTCTGTTGAGCTGAACCAGGTTTCAGACCCGATGCTATAATCATTAAGGTTAGCTGGGTGAAAAAGTTCCACCAGATTCGTCCGGGATAGCTCAGATGGCAGAGCACTGGCGGCTTCAGCCAGGAGATCCTTGGTTTGAATCCTGGTCCGGACATTTTTCGCCCAGTTGGAATTTTACATCTAAATATGATTTATTTACCAATTATAATAATTGTGTTAAAATTAATCTAGTGTAATTACGCATCCAGCGATTTCTGGAGTTCCATTACTTGTGATTTATTCTGTTGAGCTGAACCAGGTTTCAAACCAGATGCTATAATCATTAAGGTTAGCTGGGTGAAAAAGTTCCACCAGATTCGTCCGGGACAGCTCAGATGGCAGAGCACTGGCGGCTTCAGCCAGGAGATCCCTGGTTCGAAACCTGGTCCGGACATTTTTTGCCCAGTTAGAATTTTTCATCTAAATTATGGATTTCTCCCTCTTTACCGAATTTCTTCAAAACATTCACATACATACACACACAAAAGGAAAAGCCAACAATTCTTATTTATTGTCAAAATATGTGAAATAATTTCCTCCTCTCAATTTGGCTCCCCCTATTTAATCATTCTTCGCCTCAATTCAGGTGCATAATTATCTAAGGTACCAAGTGTATTGAGCCATCCCTACAAACATTTACAGAAGCATTTTCTTTCTTCGTTATTTGGATATAAGAAAATATCTTACTAAAAAAAAACATTCACACACAAATTTTTTTTTTAAATCAACAATTTTTATTTAATGCCAAAATATGCGAGATAGTTTCAGTTTAAAGCTCTCTCAATTTGGCGCCCCTTGGCCTCAGCGCCCGGGGCGGCCGCCCCCTCCCCCCCCCCCCTTAGCTACGCCACTGAACTAATTAAGAAAAATAAAATCAGCCTAACAGTTGGCTATTGGTTAAGGCAACGGCAGGAATTGCGTCTGAGCCAATGGTTGGCTAATCATTGAACTAAAGACCTGAAAAGATAATTGACCAACGGGTCTGCTGGCACATGTAATAATAATTAGGGTTCGACCAAAACAAGTTTTTAAGACCGAAACAGAAACAGAATTTCGGTAATCTTCCTGTTTTTGATCAAAAATGGAAACAAAAATGTCCCAATTTTTTAAAGTAATTAATACCTACATAAATACAAATAATTATTAATTAATTATGCGTGTTTATTAAACGTACATAATAATTAATCAATCCTACGTGTGGTCCAAATTGGCTGACTGTGCCGCTGACCAAAATTTTTATCTTTATATAAAATAAAATGTCATTCATTCATCAACGACTCAGAATAATTTTCTAATTATACGAATTTCATCTCATTAAACGATATTTTAGGCCTACATATCCCAATTTATCTTTTATAAAGATTTTCGTAAATGATTCATCTGTTATACTAGAACCCTCTCAACGATTATTCAAAACTCTTTTATAGTTTCAAACTAAAATAAAAAATTATTACTCTTCAGTCTGTATCTTAAACGAGCACGTGAAAAGCGTCTTCGAAGTTGAGTCATATTATATGCATTACTTGCATTATAATTTGCACTATAGTCAGTGATATCTGATAATTATAAATACTGACGTTCACAGCAATAAATAAAAAGTTGGAAATTGCTCGTCAAACGTGGCAGATGAGTTGCGTCCGTACTACAACTAGTTTTATAAATATTTTTTGCACCGCACTGGCGACATTTCGAATTCCACTAGACTTCTGTTCTAGCGTACTTCCAACGCCCCCTTAAGGTTCTACAGAGCAATCTGATTGGCTATCGCTAGATGGGAATGGAACCTCCCTCTTGTTTACAACGTTTATCCTATTTATTTATCCCGGGGAGAGAAGGAAGAAAAGCTGTTTAATGTTTACTATGAAAAAGTCGTATTTTAGATGAAGTAATCAATGTTCTAGTTATCAATTAAACTTTCACAAAAACTCTGTATAAATGGTGACAGAAGAATATTTTTATGTAATCAAAAAACTTCATTTTCACTCCCTGTTTAAAAAGGAAGCAATTAATTTAGGTAATTGGCTGTATTAATTAATACAGCCATTAAAACTAAAAAAAAATTCATTATTTTGTAACTCAATTAAATACAAACGATTAAAGCTAATCAAAATATTCCCTTTTCGCAAACAACTGGAAAAAATATTTATAATCATGCAGATTGCATATTTGTTTCAAAAGTGCATGTTTATATTTAGTGCTTAGGGGCTGTGCATATATTAACGTTATCATTTTAGGGGGGAGGGGGATCTGGCACATGATATCGTATGATATCTGTAGGGGGAGGGGGGATTGTCTTTTGATCCAACCAAAATTTTCTCTTCTTATTTGTGGTCTTTATACGCAAAATAGTATGCTAACTTTTTTTTAATCTGTTATATATTTTTATGAAAATACAAAATCATTATTAAAATCACTAAATTATTATAAAATTATTTATTTCCAAATTATAAAATACTCCAACATTTGACATTCCTATTCTTCTTCATATGTGTGTGCAGATATAATTGCTGTTCGAGAAACCGTATGTGAAATGAAACTTGTGTTTACTAATAAATAAAAGAGGAAGAGAAAGAATGTTGTCCACTTGTTTTGTTAATATGAATTTCTATTTGGCCTATTCCTCCGTACGGGGCAAGTGCAAGTTAGACACTATTACAGTTGAATGCATTATGCAACAAAAAGCTATTATAAATTCTTTTAAATAGTAATTATTTCTTTTAAGAGTTATTTTATATAAAATTATTTCATATATAATGTGATATTTTATTGACTATATTTACTTCATTTGAATCAATAAAGTATGTGAAAAATAAATGTAACCATTTTTGTATATCACTCCAAACAAAAGAAATAAGTTCTAAAAATAAAAAAAAATTTTAGACATTGATAACGATATCATTACAAGGGGGGGGGGGGAGGGGGGGGTCCAAAATTACCAAAAAGTTGATAGCGTTATGTATGCAGAGCCCCTTTCTGCGACTTATTGAAACGCAGTATCAGCATTTCAAGTAAAATTAACCGGAAGTAAAATAAGGGAAGTCCTGACTTTGATTATTTATATATATATATTTTTTTTTTTCAATGATTGAATGACACTTATGACATTGACATAAGTGGTATTTTGCCCTGGATCTTTTTACTGTTTCAGTTATTGTGACTGCTTTAATTATGATTATATAAACGCAGTTTATTTTACAAAATGAAAATAAACCCATTGCAATGAAAACACAATTTGCAAAAAAAAGGCTTATGCTGTAGATGTTCCATAAGAAATTTTATTATAATACATCTCCGTGGCATAAAAGTTTTATCTTGATCTAAGCAAATTTATAAAAGTTAAAGCAAAACAGAATATGTTACTTAAAGGCAAAATCAGTTTAAGGTCATTTAGAATTACACTCGAATATTTGATGAAAATATTCCAGTACATAATAGTACATACTAAAAACCCCCTATAACGAAATTTATTGTTCTAAGTAATCAACAATATTGTTATTTTGTATTCCATAGTTTTCAAAAATTACTAAAAAATGTACATTTTGCACAACTATGAATGAACTTTAATTAAAAAAATTTAACTGTAGGATAAATCTAGTTTCAGGCTGGGCCTTCCTTCATAAATTTTTGACCGAGCAAAACTGCTTTGTATGACATGTGCATAACTTTATATTAAGTATGACCATCATTAGCCCCATTAGGAATTAAACACTTATTTTAGTAAAAACCGCTTATAATGAAGCTGGAAATGTGAAACTTATGCACTGTGTATGGGCTTTGTTATTAATCAATTTTCTTACCACATTAATAAAGAAATTTAGATACATCTCAAAGTGTTAGCCAATTGTATATAAAAAGTTTAGAATAATATATATATTAATGGAAACAATTATTTACCTTCCAATGTTTAAATTAGATTGCTTTAGATATATTATTTAAGCATTAACTTATATGTACCATCTAAGCAATGTGAAAATACTCACAACCTAATGTTAAACCAAAGACAATGTTCTTTCCAATTTCTCAATCGCATTTCAATATTTTTAAGTAATTCTTTTTGCATAGGATGCCTGATGTTGCTTGTCTTACCAGATATCTTTTTATATTTTCGATTTTGTCTATAGTTTTTTTTTTTATTAGGGTATTTTGACTTTCTGAACCGCTTTTGAAACTGATAAAGTGCTCTCTGAAAAAAAAAAAAAAAAAAAAAAAAAAAAAAAAAAAACTGCAATAAAAATTGCAAATGTACGAAGATCCCACTTCAACATCAAACTCGGATAACATACACAAAAGAAAATAAATCATTCTAAATTATTGAAATACAAACAAGAAATTTGAAAACATGTCCTCCTTTGGGTTTAGGGGACTTATTTGGTGGGGGGAAGAAAAAAGTGGAATCCTATGGGAAAAATACTTACCCTTCTTGATCATTCAAATTTGGAAATTTCAACATTTTTTTTTTCAGTATGTAGATAGGAAGGTTCTTTATCCCTCTGTAAGCTCCAAATTTTTATATATTTACCCAGTCCAAAGTTGCAAATGAGTAAAGAGTATTTTTGATACTTTTTGAAACTTTAACACAAATTTTAAAATACTCAAAATTATCTTAAAAATATTTTTAACTTATAGCAGTGTTGCCAATAAGCTACTTTTTTTAAATTCAGATTTCTTAATTGACACCACTTTTTGGAAATAGTAAAATTTGTCTTATTTAATGAGATATTAAAGCGAAAACCAGGGGAATTTTACCATTTCAGAAAAGTGGTGCCAATCAAGAAATCTGAATTTTAAAAAAAGTAGCCCACTGACTTATAGAGGAATAAAGAACCTTCCTTCCTATGTGCTGAAAATAAAATATTGTTGAAATTTCCAAATTTGAATGAACAAGGAGGATACGTATTTTTCTCATATAGGATAACATGGTATTGCACTTTTTTTCTTCCCCACCAGGTAAGTCTCCTTAAGATTCGATTGCAAACATTTTCCCATTGAAAGCGTTGACTCTGTCATTTGTTTAGAATTGACTACAGACGGGTCAAATACCTAGATATGATTTTGAGACATACTATACACACTGTAGATGATGTTTCAGTTAACTGATTTAGTGTATTTATCAATAGAAAGGTAAAGAACATGGATCCTAGATTATAGTAAATTATTGTGGGGATTGGGTTATCTCTACCTAAACTTCTGTTTGAGGCAAACCTGAAACTTAGAGAGTTCAACCTGAAAACCGAAAGTAATAAAAATTAATCCTCTTTGTTTATATACAATTTTGAAAAAATATTCTACAATTTCACACCTGCAATATGAATTTTCCTTTTATGTTAAAAATTAAGTATACATATGCTCAGTTGCCTCCCGTCCCATACACTGTATTTTATATATATTTTGTAACTAAAATAGAACTTCAAGAGATCCCAATTTTAAGATACCTTAATATAGCACCCTTAGGTTGTCTGCCTTTAGTTTTTCATTAGGGGTCATAGTTTACAAGATTTAGGAGGCTTTTGTCCAACTTTTTGCTTTTACCCCCTCCCGTCCTTAATTTTTATTGCATGTTCAACAATTTTTATTACATGCACTTTAGGCCTCAACCCTTCCTCTTTAAATGTTACTTTATTTCGAACAGTGTAGTCTAGGTAAAATATAGTTAACCCTCTTTGTTTTGGACTCCACACTCCCTCTCTTAGCAAATTGTTTTTATTTTGAAAATTATTTTTTCCTCAAAATTTATTCTTACCGTCCTCCTTTTTCCACATCCGCAACTTGGATCCTTACAGACAGCAGAGGATGTCAGTCTATTGCTCCCCCCCCCCCCCTTATTGCATATATATATATTTTTTTAAGTAAAAATAAACTCTCATTTTCTATTAGGATTGGTACTTGGTGTTTAGACATCTTGCACATTAGAAACTTCCTGTGGCTTTGGCTGATGCTAAAATGAAGCATTGTTGAGCAGTGCATCTATAAAATGGAGTAAAGATATTCAAACTGCAAAAAAGTTTTTTTTTTTTTTTTGCTTTGCTGTAAAGGTGGATTACCCAATAGGCTGAGTAGACAAAAGCCTAGGGGCTCCAATGTTAAGATTTTCTGTAGGTTTTTTTTTTTTTTTTTTTCATATTAGGCTAATATTTTATGCAAAAAGAAATTATGTTCAATATTCTTTGTTTCACTCATTAATCGAATCTTGTTGATTTTTAACCATATAGGTGGTATTTCAAATGCTACCTCCTTTTTAATTTATCCTATTCATTAGAAGAAAGTACTATTGCATTCTTTAAATTAATAAGTTTTAATCAAGCATTTTGCTTATTTTTTGCCCTTTAGTTATTAGCAATCAGTGTGGTGACATGACCTCACCCTTTTATTCTGGCAAAATTCGTTATAAGAAAAATCTTTTTAGGTAAAAGTATCCATATAAATGTCTATAGTAAAATACATTAATCTGTAAACTTACTTGCTGTATATTCATTCTGAAAGCAATGTGTATAAAAAAAATCCAAACTGTTCTAAGAATTGTTTTATATTGGGTGATTAAAAATAGATGTATCATCTATTATCTCTTAAACCACTAATAATAGAAACATACTTTCTATTGAAAAAAGTATACAAATCAAATACAGCTTTTAGATATGACATTTATTTTATAAGAGACTGTACTTGACTTGTATACTTTTGCAATTAGAATTATGTTTCTACCACAGTGGTTTAAAAGAAAATTGAGCAGACATGCATTTTGAATCACCCAGTACATTCTCTTTGGAGGAGGGGATATCTATAAAAGTAAGTCTCTCGAAGTCCCTACACTGAGAAAAATGACACTTTCAAATCTGAGTAAATGTATGTTTTCATTTTGTTATGAAACTTTTTGTTTCAAATATGACGACCGAATGCTTTCAATTCTGAAATACTCAGTTTCAAACAAAATTACTTTTCATTCATTAAACGTAGTAAATTTTACCAGGGTAGTTGAATTTATTCATATTATGTCATTTGTTATGATTTCGAACAAAACGCTCCTTTAAGTAATAATTTATAACATGAAATGTGACGAACTACATTTTTACAGTGTTCGCGGAAGAATACTTAAAAGCCGTCGTAATATAATCGCGAAAGCGTAAATTTTATTCTCCAACCTTCGAAATCGAAGAATGGATGAATTCGTAAAGGAAAGACTTCGCAGGTGGGATTTGATAACCATCAACAATATATAAATACAAACATCATGCATAATCGTGAATAAACATCATGAATAATGCGTTATGTGCTCATATTTGAGTATGTCCATATTTTCAGAAATGAGTATATACATGTTTCAAACTTGAGTAATTTTGTTTCGGAGCCATTTTGACTATGCGATATACTCAGATTTGAGTATTTTTTTACTCAGTTTTGAAAATGTCGTTTTCAGAATGTAGGGACCTCGAGAGGTAGTTGATCTGTTTCTGCTTTGCTCTCCTCTCTCCTTCCACACCATGAAATTCTATCGTTATAAGGGTACTTACATACCCACCAAACAAAAAGTATCTGCACTTATTCCAGAAACTACATAGTGCAATAATATGTTTATGCAAATGCAGCTGAAGTAAGCTCTTAAGGCTTATATTTTATATGATCCAAAATAAAAGATTTTTTTTCTTCTTCTGTATGTGAATATTTCATCTGATAGAATTTTAAAACATTCTCACTGTTATTTATAGATTTTTGAATGATAAAATTTTCTAAATACACTTTATTAATTGAAAATTAACAGCACAACATTGAAAATCAAACTTTTACATATGCATCCCCCCCCCCCACCCCGCAAAAAAAAGCTCTGAAGACCAATAAAAATGCTGAATTATCTAAACATAAAACACTCTAAACACTCCCAATAAAAGCTTCCAATCATGAACAAGAAAAACAAGAAATAAAAAATCCTATAAATTTGTGTGTAATTAAGATTTATTTAAATAAAACAGACATATAATTAAACAAGTTTTTATTTATACTTTTAATTTAATACAAAAACAAAATTTATAAATTCAAGGACTTGTGGAAAAAGAGCTGCTTTAATCCTTGATATAATTTTCCAGAAATGGTTGCAAGTATGATATTATATACATTTTCCTTATACAAAAAAATATATAAATAAATAATAATTTTCAAAATTATATATAAAATAATGAATAAATTGCAAGAAAATGATTTCTGATTGGCTTTACAAGAAATATGATGCATTACTAAACAATATTCCAATGTAATTATTTGTCTCTAAAAATTGATTATAATGAGATGCAGTTTTCTTGAACCATAGCCTGATTGCATAACATGCAAAATAAATTTATATGCATCTTTATAAATGCCTTTTGCTGTTATTGTACCACATTCAAAGTAACAATACAGAAATGAACATATTACAATTGACATTGGCAATGATTGTTGAAGAATAATCATTTTAATCTTTATAAATCTTTGAGAATACCACTCAGGATGTCCGAGATCGTATTAATATAAAAAGATTTTTTTATAAATAACAATCCAAATTTCTCGATATATAAGGCTTTTTATTTTCTTTAAAATCTTTTTATTTTACGTACTTGAATGAACTCTTCGGAATTAAAAATCTAAATTCGACCAACCTCCTCCATTCCTCCCGGAATAAATGACATTATTTAAATTGTACTTTTGTGTTTAAATGACATTAAACTTAAAAGAAAACAAGCCCTTTTCATATTTAAAACTTGCATATATCATTATTTTTGCACCACTATGACATTTTCACTGGCTTTTTATTTTTGACCGTGATAAGACTACAAGCCATAGATATAAATATAACCTTCATAACATTGATTTTTTGCATATAGTAACTTTCACTATTCTATGTTTATTATGGAATATAAGTAAAAGTAGGGTACTTTTCCATTATTCCAACGACTATTTTCCATAAAAAAAACAATTGCAAAATATATATTATCAATTTTATGTGCCACAATTACATGATCTTGGTATCACAATCACTTGACATCATATGTGTTACACGTGTTTGTTACACCATTAATTCTCATTTCGACACTTAGGTGTATTTTTAGTAATGTTTCACTGATTTATTTGTTATTGTAGGGGCTACTTCACCCACATGTAAACACCCACTCGATAATGTTAATCCTGCATGACATATTTTAGTATCTCATTTGCATTTCAGCATTATTTTTTTTTTATAGATAGCTGAGGTTGATCTGTACAATTGCCTAAGTTTATAATGAGTACACTTTCACTTTCAAAACACATTCCGAAAGTGAAAGAATCTTTATAAAAATATATATAGAAATATATATATAGAAAAAGAATCTTTGTCTAGATCAACCTCAGCTATACAGTGCCAAAAAAGAAATAAAGAAAAGAAACATTCATAAATATTGAATTGCAAATGAGATTTTTAAAAATATGTGCCATCAAACTAAAGTGAACGGGTGTTTTTACATGAGTAAAGTATCTTCTTTAATTAACAATTGTGTTGTTAAACGGCAATGACAATTTTAAAAGAGAAAACGCATTAAAAAAATGTTGCGATCAGGGGCGTGCCTAGCAGGGGGGGGGGGATAACACCCGCCCACTTATTTGGAAGAGTTGGTAAAATTTAGAATAGTCGGAGAGTTAAGAACACACCCTGCAAAAAGTCCCCTCTCCTGTCGTCAGTATCATTTCAATTCTCTGTTGTGATCGTCATTGAGTGAATAAATTAGTATTCGTCATCTGCACTTTTATTTTTAACCGGATTAAGAATAGTTTAATTTTAAAAATTACAATGAAAAGACAGAACAGTTTTAAAATTAAATGTGAGTTTGGGAGCATTTTTAATTATGACAACAACACAACAGGAAGTACCATTTGGATGACATTAACAGACAGAAACATGTAAAATATCAGGCTTTGGATGCTGTTGCTAATCCATTTGAAGTAGCGGCAAAGCGACTTAAAAGAACTGAAGAGCAGACGACATCTAAGAATAAGGTTAGTAAGTACTGATATTCAGTAGTCTAAATTTGTTTACTTTTAACCCTTTCCGGCACATTGGTCCTACTCCGGGCACACCTAATTTTAATTCCAAACTTGCATTCGCCACCAAGAATATTTTAATAAAATTTTGCTTCTACAATGAAATCTTAAACTAAGGAGTTCTTATTTTCTAAAAAACTTATGAAAGCATTCAGAAACTCTGGAATGACGACGCGGCGGCAATAATCAACATCCTTAAGGAAGCTGACAACATCTGCGAGACACATGGAATAAATCAAGATTATGAGTTCAATTTGCGGCACAGGCGACGGAAGCCTCCATCGAAGATCGATGAAAATCCTGAAACTGCAGTTCTATTTACATGAGAGAATTATTTTAAAGCAGAAATTTTGAAGGTGGTAGGTCAGCTTACAACTGCATTTGGAGACATTCATAAGTTGGTATTTGAGAAAGTTAAACCACTGGCCTGTCTCCTTCCATCTAGGATCAAGTATAGCTCTACCGAGGACATTTCTAAACTATGTCAATTATTCCCTGATGATCTCAAAGATGTAGATAACTTGGAATGTGAAACTGATCTCATGTCCTCAGAAATAGATAGTTCTGAATCGGATACAATTGGCGCAGCAGCGCAGAAACTTGTGGGGAAGACTCATTTGTATCCTAACCTTTCTTTGGCCTACAAGTTGGCCTTAATTATTCCAGTAACTATGGCAAGTAATGAAAGAAGTTTCAGCAGGTTAAAGTTAGCAAAAAATTACTTGCGTACCACCATGTCGGAAGAGCAACTGGACGAACTAATGCTATTAACCTGTGAAACAGACATAACTGACATGTTGGATTTAGACAGTGTAGCTGGAAAATGGGCTATTCTGAAGGATAGGCGGGTGATAATTTAAAAATGTAGAAGGATAATTTTTAGTCTCTTATACTAATATATATCTTATTTTTAGCAAGCAAGATTTGTCTTTTTTATGTATTTTAAAATTTATACACTTACATCACACAACAGTATGCGGTTTTATTTATAGAAACAAATTCCGAAGTACTTCAACATTCTTAAATTGTTACTTTTGAGAACTGGTTAATGTACGGTACATCCGTACACATTTTCTTTTAAATCATAAGCAGAATCCTAATTAATAACAGGATTCTCAACTCTACTTATAGAGTAAAATAATTTTTTAAAAAATTACACATACTGAATAATAGCATTTAATTTTGACTGTGGTTAAGGAGAATGCAGGTGAACACTTAAGACTTTTAGAGATTTTTATAAATTCACAGTATTGTAGAACAGTTCACTCCGTCGCTGAGGGGGGGGAGGGCTATCACAAAGCCTTTCTCACCCCCCGATCTTGCAGTCGGCAAAATTCAGTTCACCCCCCCCCCCCCACCACCACACTAAGCCTTCGGCACGCCCCTGGTTGCAATGCATAGTTACATACAAAAGTTCAGTTTCTACTGATGTCACGAACAATCACCAGTTGAGAGGGATAATAAAGAAAAATAATGTAAATAAATAAATATCCAAGATTCTTTTTTTCTATTTTCATTAACATATTTCAAAATTAATTTTTTTTAAATATTGATAGTTGACACTTGAGTAAATGGGGCTTTTCCAGTTTTTCTTTTTTTAGAGATTCCAATGTCAATGTTCATCCATTTGTTTATTTGGAATTAGAGTCTGGTGATTAGTTTATTTTATGAAAAATGGATTCCGGGATAATAGGGAAGTATCAAAAATAGTTTTAAAAAATATTCTTTTATAAGCAACCAATGGTCATCTTGAAAATATCGCTGATTTGTAACTGCAATTCATATTTTTTCTGAAAAATATCTATTACGCTACATTAACTTGGACTGGGCAATGTCCTTGATTATGAAAAAATCTTTGTCTGCTAGAAAGCTCCAGACAATAAATTTATTAAAAATATATACATTTTGCTTTGTTTATTTATCAGCAAAAGAGAAAAACAAAGAAAAAAATAAAACAATCACAAATTTATTGAAATTTAATTATTGATAAACTAAAAACTAAAACTCTGTGGCTATACAATCAAAGTAGGATCAGGGCCGACAGTGCCCATCTCTGTTTTCTTGACCCTGGGCCCCGAGGTGCTGTGCAGCATGCGTCCCGGCCAGGTGGTCAACCTAACGCGAGACCCTCGGTGTTTAGTTCCCAAGCAAGCTTGGTACTCATTTTATCGACCCCGAAGGGATGAAAGGCTGAGTGAACCTTGCCCAGTCGGGAGTCGAACTCTCGACCTGCGGTGCAGCAGTCAGATGTTCTAACCACTTCACCACTGGGCTTCTAATTATTGATAAAAGCATATTTATTATATTACACTCGTTTTTATCTATAGTTTATTTTCCACTTTTAACTCTTTAAAGTATCTCATTGTTGCCGTTTCACTACACTTTGGCATATTTTGACGAGCATTTATTGTCACATAATTAAATCCATTGTTTTTTTAACTCCAATACAATTGCACAAGTTAAAGAGAATATTTGGCAATTTATCACCATGGCCACCTACTTGAAAGTGCTTAAAATTAATGTACCTATTAATTTGTAAAAATATTAAAATGCTCTATTGTCATCAGATACACATTTTTCTACATAATTTATATAATTCTAGCCTATCAGGAAATGGATTAAAAATTGATTGTGAAATTTCATGCATAAAAAAAAGAAGTTAAACTAGCAAAAGAAAAAAAAAAAAAATCAAAAAACTACTGAGTCTACCAGGTACTACTGAATAATCTGAACATTCATAATTGAAAAAGCCAACTAACACATTTTGACCTTCTCACATTACTAATTTATAATTTAGGCTCCAATGCAACACAGTTTGAAATTAAGAGTCGTACAATAAAATTTATCAATATTATATATTGTTTTGAATATACAGGGTGGTCATAAAAAACATTTGCCGATATATGGAACTCTAGCGACCAGTCCGTTTAACCGATCGAGATGAGATTTCAGATATAGTTATTCAGAGGTATGAGCACGGGATTCTGTGAATGGCAACAAATTGGCGCTCACGGTTACAGGTACAGAAACTCGAAAATTTCGAATGGCAAAGCCCATTTTTTTCCGCCGCAAAATGCTCAGCGCATGCAAAAACCCTAAATAGTGCTGGAACAGTACGTGTATCGCAATAAACGGACGCGTTATGCAAGCACAAAAAACAGCTCTGCAAATGACAAAACACGATCGAGGCGCACAAAGGAAATTTGCATATGACAGAGGCAAGACACCAATCACAGAACGCTGTTCACCAGATAGTCAGCGTAGAAAATGGATTCTTGCCTCTGTCATATGCAAATTTCCTCTGTGCGCCCTGATTGTGTTTTTTTTTGTCCGTTCACAGAGCCGATTTTTATGTGTGCATAACGTGTCCGTTTATTGTGATATACATACCATTCCAGCACTATTTCAGGTTTTCGCATGCACCGAGCATTTTGCAAAGAAAAAAAATGGCCGTTGCCATTCGAAAATTTCGAGTTTCTATACCTATAACCATAACCGTGAGCACCAATTTGTTGCCGTTCACAGAATCCCAAGCTCATATCTCTGAATAACTATATCTGAAATCTCATCTCGATCGGTTAAACAAACCGGCCGCGAGAGTTCCATATATCGGCAAAGTTTCTTTATGACCACCCTGTATATACATGCAGTATGTCTTATAGATTTGAGAATACATTCAAAATAATAAAAATCTATATGTTGTTAATCTTTGCTTAGCGAAGTAACTATCAAATTCAGAATATTCAAAATGCTTCATTGTTAAATAAATATTCCAATGTAATAATTTAAAGCTCAATATGTAATATAGCTGAAAATGAAGAGTAAAAAAATACAGTTTATCAGATTGCAGTTGCATAATGTTGGGAATATATGTGTATTTTGCACCCTTACACAATGAAAAGATTTTCAAACATATATTGAAAATAACAAACATAAAAATGATTATGTTAATAATCAATTTTACTTATGACAATACAAGAAAGTGATTTTCTTATTCAGAAAATGCAAAATTCCATATTAATAAATATTTTGAAAATGATAATTTAAACATTGATATGTACTACAATTCAAAATTAAGAGTCATACAATACATCTTAACCTAATTCTACAATATTACGAACAAATATATATATTAATTATACATCTTAATCACTACAGAGGACATGAAAATTTTTTCCAGAAAACATTTAAAACAATAAACTCATGTTCAGGGCCCGACTATCAAGTTTTTGTGCCCAGGGCACTTTCAAATTTTCGTGCCCCCTTAGATTGATTGATTTACTGATACTACTTTTTTCTTTACATATTACACACTTATTCGAAAAGTATCAACTCAAAAAATTAAGCTTTCCGGAAAATTGAAAAAAACGGTTCCAGGAATAAAAGTAAAATATTTTTTCTATTATTAACTGAAATGTGCTTTTAACCATGTATTGAGATATATTTTTGTCATTTCATCGTATCATTATCTCAAATATCACATCTTTTTCACAATTATAATTTTTTTAATGGAAATTTGGATGAAATTATGAAAAATTCTGTGCCCCTCAGATATTTCGTGCCCAGGGCACGGGCCCCGGGTGCCCGTGCGATAGTCAGGGCCTGCTCATGTTCACACGAATCATACGTAAAAGAAAATAATTTTCAAACTTAAAAGATACAAAGTCCTAGATAATTAAATGAAATAAATTGCAATGATCTTGGTTTCAAAATGCACGATTCAAATCTGCAGAAAATAAGTTTTTTAGAATTCAGAAGGTAAGAAATAATTTGCAATAGGCAATAAGAATAAAAAATTAAATATCTAGTGAAATAATCCATACTATAGTTAATAATAGATAAATTCTAATGTAAGAGGAAGAGGCTAGGTGTAGATGCAATATTTTTCTTTTTTATAGGCCAAAAAAAAAAAAAAGAAAGTTGAAAAGAGTGAGAAACTTTTAAATATTAAACTATATGTTCAACTAGTTCTTGAAACTGAATTAGAAAATGTAATATGCAGTTTTTAAGAATAATTCTGGCATATTATTACTTTAAATTTTAATTTATTGATACATAGTATTACAAATCAGAAATCTGAAATTTAAAATATATATATATGTATGTAAAAGTTTTTTTTTTTTTCCTCAGTTGTCAATAATACTGATGAAATATTTATTTTGTTAAAATAAATCTAGATACAGTATAGAACCAATTATCCAGAATGGTTGGGGATAGTTTGGGGTCAAATTATGGACAAATAAATGGTTTGGGGTCAAATGTACTCCGGATAACTGGTTGAACATCAAAGCAAGATTCATTTGATCATTGATCATATTGGTAGAATATATATGGCTGTGTGGCATTGATTCTGAATACAAATTGACTATTAGATTATACAAATTAAGATTCAGCCCAAACAAGAACAAAAGTTAATTGGAGTTTGAAAGAAGGCAATTTATGGTAATATCGTGGAAACAAAAATTCTTATGTTTCCCTTGCGTAAAATTCAAAATGTCAAATATCTAACTCAATATGCCTTTATTTCAAATAATAGATGTTGACATCAAGTTATACATTGTATATTGTAATTGTATTGTATCAAGCAATGTACATGTCAAACTGGCACTGTATGGCTGGTTGGTAGTTATGTTTATGACGGCTAATTATCAACACGAGGGATATAGGCCCTAAGGGGGGGGGGGAGTGCTCTCTGTGGAGGTCTTTCGAGAAGAACCTAACCCATATTTACGTAAGGAAATCCAAGGTTCAAAGAAAACTCCGAATGATTAGGCCAATGGGTGCGATTGGGTTCAAACCCAGCACCTCCTGTGGCACTGTATGGCACTTTTTCCCGAAATCAATGGATTGGAAATATTCTGGATAACTGGTTCTATACTGTATACTAATTTATAATTAAAATTCTGATTTAATATGCTTAGTAAAACAAAATAGGGTCGTTCCATACATAATGAGCAAATCAGCTTGGCTGACATGACACAGATTTTAATGAAAATCAGTGCAAAAGTAGATCATGTCTATCTATGAGTAAATATAAAATAATAGATTTCAGGATTGTTTACTTAAGTGTTAAAATTTACATTAAAAGTTGATTTAAAATTGAGGTTTTGTCTACATGTTTAAAATCTCAATTTTGATTATTAGCCTTAGGAATGAAAAGACTATATTAAAAATTATTTATCATTAATAATGAATATAAGCAACCAATTGATGTAAGTTAGTAACTGTATTTTTATTCTGTAATCAGAAAAAAATAAGTCTTAAAAATTTGAGGGAAAAAATGCAATATTTCTGTTACTTCTTTGAACATGAAGGGAAGATCTTATAATTTTAAAATTATTTGACGTTATAGCTAGTCAAAGTATATATTTTAAAAATAGAGACTTTCATTCTTGCTTTTTTATTCCTTAATGAGAAAAAAAAAAGTATAAAAAATGATTAGGGTAAAATGTAATATTTCTATTGTGAAGGAAAGCTCTTAAAAATTTTGAGGAAAAATTAATCATGGCATTACCAAATTATTATTATTACTATATAAATATCAAGATAATTTTCCAGAGGTTAGAACATTATAAAAAGATTTAATTTATGTTGAATAGTTTTCAAGATATGGAACTTCAAACGACAGCACACATGCCATTCTATGCCACAAGTTTTTTAAATGTCCAGAACTGCCCAAATATTTTATTTTTTGTTGAGATATTTTGCAATGCTCTATTTGAATATGAACTGAAAATACCAAATTTTATTAAAATCAGTTACTATGTGGCCATTTTTTTTTTAAATCTTTGCTCATTTTGTGTAGAATGACCCAATATAGAAGTGAACCCTGTTAACTTTCACCATTATTTTTTACATCAGTTGTACAAAATGATAATGAATGAGGTTTAGACATTTTGACTTGAACCTGGGGAAAATTGGTCTTTTCAATCTTTCTTTTTCCATAAGCATGTTCAGCTGTGTAAGAAATTTTTGGTGGACGCCCACAATTACTAACTGCTCTACCTCCAACTTTAATTTTTCGATGTTGAACAGCAGTTGGCTGAACCCCAATTATCTTGCCTCCCTGCAAGTTTTTCCCTTTTTTTATCAGAGGCATATTACCATATTTTCCAAAAGTATGCAATGCTGAAACAATAGCAGATTCAGTCTTACATTTATTGTAACCTTCAATGAATTTTTTGATGGGTTCTCCATAAACTGATGGGTTTTTATGAAGTTTTTGATTTAAATCTTCAAAAACTGATTTTAATTCTTCTGCACATTTCTGTGAATCAAATTCTTCAGATTGTTTCTTATTTACATCAGTTTCTACAGAATAATTCTCTACACTTTCTGAACTACTTGCTAGAATATTTATGCATGGCTCTTCTGGGACAAGGTCGTTATACCAGTCGGGTGGCAAATCTGCAGTGTCGCCATAAGCAATTTTGTGATACTTAAATTTTGCAGCTGTATCAAAGCTTGTCAAAAACTGTAATGGGACACGAAAATTTTTTGACACCAGAAACTGGTGTTTACCCGGAGCTCCAGACGATCCTACATAGCAGGTGCAGAAAGAAGTTGCTGTATCAACTGAATAAATTCGTTTGGAAACATTATTCTGGACTTCATACAATGATTCGCCAATACACACAGCTTCAAGTCCATTTAGCTTTGCTTCTGAAAAATTATATTTTTTACCTCTTCCATTTATTACATCGGTTATTTTCATTATATAGTAATCATCAAATTTGGAAGTGAGAAAATGAAATAATTGTAAGATATTGAACGACTTCAATCTTTGAAATATTTTGTCCTTTAATATCCTAAATGTGGCTTCACAATAATTGTTGGTATTATTCCCTCTCGTTAAATTGCCTCTGTAATACAGAGCCCATTCACCAGCTCGTTTTTGCAGCTTCTCAAAGTAATTCTGCACTTGTTTGTACTGAAAGCAATTTTGATTTAAAATAACAATATTTTCCTGAAATTGTTCAACATCTTTTGAATACAGGCATTTTTGGAACAGTCTATACAATTTTTTTCTGTCTTCGGGCTTTACATTATTTTTTCCAAGCCATAAATATCGCATAACATTTTGCAAGACATGAAAAATACACAGAAATAAATTTGATGTTGGAAAGATTCTTCTTATGCTATTTCTAAGGGCTGTACAGTCATCTGTTAAAACAACAGATGCATACTTTTGCCCATAGAAAGAAGATTCTGGAAACAACGTAATAAGTAATTCTAATCCTTGCATTATGTTCTCTTCAGATTCTGAATATGTTATGAATATTCCAAGTGGCAGTGCTCCAATTGGACTTTCGCACATTATAAGAAATACTCTGCTATTGTGGCGATCCATATTTCCCGAAGAATCAATAAAATTAACATCTTTAGATGTTTCCAACATTATATGGACTCTTTTCATCAATGGTGAACAAAATGCAACACAGAATCCAATTTCACTTCTTTTGGACGCAGCACATCTTTCACCACACTCAGCATTGTATTCTTCAATAAAGTTTTCCATAGCAGTTATCATACCTTCTCCATCAGGATCACCATACTCTTTTTTAAAAATCTTATAATATAAATCATATACCCATTTTTGTGTTGGGCATATGGAGCCATTAGCAGATACTTTAAAGTATTCATACCCATGTTTTGACTTTAAATCAAACTTATAAGTTTGTAAAGCTGATGATGGAGAATGATTCTTTTTAAATAAATCTTCAAAAGTTCTTCTTACAGCTTCTGATGGTACTCTGTGCCTTAAAGATGCTGATGTGCCTTGGTCATGATTATGAATAAACCGCATAGATACTTGGCAAGGATGTGTTTTAATATATTTATCTTCTGACCTAAAAAACAAAAATTGAAACCATTACAATAAAATAGAACAATATTTATTTTTTGTATGCTACAATAGATAATTTCATTTATCAACCAGGTGTCCCAAAAATGACTGATGGATTTTAAAATTCAATAACTTGCAAACGGTGACAGATATTAAAAAAATTTTTGTAGGAGGGTTATGTATGATGTCAGGATTTTTTTTACTGTAATTCTTGATTTTAGTTCGAATTTCAAGCAATACATGGCGCTGAGAGCAATAGACGTTCAGTCCAGACCCGATTTTTGGTACTTCAGGATCCATTCAAAACAATTTAATCTCCTTTTTTCGCATGGAAAAAGAGAGAGGCCAGAAAATCGAGCTCGAATTTAACTTGCAGCGCCATCCATTGATGCTATTTGTAACTAAAACTGAGAATCGCAGCATAAAAACTCCTGACATCTTACATAACACTCCTGTAAGAATTTTTTTAATATCTGTCGCCGTTTGCTTATTGAATTTTAAAATCCATCAGACATGTTTGGGACACCCGGTAATTTTCATGCTATAAGCAATATAGTCAGCGCTGCTCTTAGCAGAAGTGAATCTGGCTACAAGAACTTTTGTGAGGCACGTAACTTCCAAGCTGTATTATTCAATTGACTTCTCAAGATCAGTTTCCTGGTACTTATTTCAAGTTAGTAATTATGGTAACACTATATTTTTGGCCGTGGGGCCATAGGCATTTTCGTTGCAACATTTAGGGGGCAACTTAATTCCTACATGATTATTATAATAATCTTTAAAACTCTAGAAATCACGAAAGTTCTGGATACGAAAGTTGCACATTAATTAATAATTAAAATAAAAACATGGAACTCTTTTTAATAGGTTTTGTAAAGCTATCTGCGATTGGAGAGTTTTCACTCTCAAGATCCAATAAAAACAGGTCTTTCAGATGTTTCACGTCTCATTCTCAGAATATAAACAAACTATCCACTAAGTTAAAAAGAACAAATGTATGAACTTATATTTATCTAAATTTGATTAGATTATCTGAAATGTTAGACATTAATGAATATTAAATATGCAGTTCTTGCAAAATAAGTATGCCATAATTGTCAGGATTTGTTTTTCCCCTTTTTAATTTGAAATTTCTAATATCGCCGGCATATTTTTTTTTTTTTTTTTTGCGGTGCTATCTAGCGAGGGTTTTTATAAGTGAAAAAATTTTTATTTTTCTGAAATTTGTCTGAATTACTTTCGAAATGAATACTTATTTATTTTCTTATAATTGTATACAAAGGTCAGCCACATTTTTTAATTTCAAATAAATTATTTTATGGCAGTAAATTTTATCCATTTCATACCAGTTCTAGAATAAATTAATGTATTTATTTTTCTATTTCGATTAATTTATGATATATATATATATATATATTTAATGAAATCATTTTAAAATTAACAATCATAAATAAATACATACATACATAAGAAAACAGAATGTAAGAAAAATAAAATTTATATATTTCATGAGTGTGCCAAATGCTACTTTTTTTTTTTTTACACCTATGTATTTTCTCTGAAGAATAATTCTACTTTTAAAATGATTTTCCCTAAATGAAAACACACACACACATATACCGGGTGTCCCAAAAATGACTGATTGATTTTAAAATTCCATAATTTGCAAACGGTGACAGATATTAAAAAAATTCTTGCAGGAATGTTATGTAAAATGTCAGGAGTTTTTATGCTGCGATTCTTAGTTTATTTTCAAATAGCATCGACAGATGGCACTGAAAGCAATAACCACAAATTCCAGGCTCGATTTAACTGCCTCTCTCTTCTTCCATGCGAGAAAAGGATATTAAAATGCATTGACTGGATTACGAAGTACCAAAAATCGGGTCTGGACTGACTTGCTCTCAGCGCCATCTATTGCTTGAAATTCAAACTAAAATCAAGAATCACAGTACAAAAACTCCTAACATCATGCATAACCGTCCTGCAAGAATTTTTTTAATATCTCGTCACCGTTTGGAAGTTCTTGAAATTTAAAATCCATCAGTCATTTTTGGGACACCCAGTATATGGATAAATAATTACAATAGAAGTTAACAAGTAACTGCCTGTATTTTATTATCACTTAAGTATAATGATTTTTTAAACGTTTAACTGACAAATATCTGGAAACGAAAATTTTCGTCTTTGAATTTCTTTTCTTTTAAATTCATGCTATTTTCCTTTGAAAATAAATCAGTTGAAACTTTAAAGCATGATATAAGAAACGTGTTTATTATATATATATTTACAGGACTGTTTTTATGCATGCTCTACTTCACGAGTTATTAAAAATTTGGAAAGAAAAAAAAAGATAAGTTTTCCTATAAGAATATATTTTTTCTACAATATTATGAAGTATATATACGTAATAGACCAGATGTCCTGTTAGCAAAACAGGAAATCTGACTGTTTTCAATAATATTAGTACTTAAAGAAGTCACAATAAATAAAAGTGAGATGGAAATCTAGAATAAAATGGTAATAAAATCACACTTGGTATACTTTTTAAAGTTGCAAATATGCTATAGCATATGATCACAAAATAATTCATTTTGGAGAATTGAAAGTTTGTTTTTAAGCAGAAAAGTGAAACTTTCGAAAGTTTTTTACACTATCCACTGTGAATTCATTAACGTACGCTTCTGATTGGCTAATATGTGAGAGATTGATCCAATCGGCTGCTATATGTCATGAGAAAATAGTGCAACATATTTTTTTAATTTCAGTTACTTTAATTTCTCTACGAATATACATGCTATTCCACAAAAATGAACAAAATTATTACAATAAGGCACTTAATCGTAAACTTCAGTTTGAAGGCTTTTGCTACATTAGTTTTTACAGAGTTGTCCAAAAGATATTCGTTCTTTTTCAATTTGTTGACAGTCCCTTATGGGGTTTCGGGAAAAAATCTTCACGGAAATATGACATGTACTATTCTGTTTACACACCTGGAGTTTCAGGATAATTCCTCATGTATTTTTCTAGATATTTAAGAAAATGTCAAACATCACAAGTGGCCGGTCACCTCTGGCCATATAGTGTACATTATTAATTATTTACTTGACCTGTACTTTTAATAATTTAATCAATTTTAAAATTATTTTATTTTTTATCATTTTAGTTTATTACTTTACTTAATTATTTTAAAATTTTATTATATTGAAATCATTCATTATAATTTTGACTGAATTACTACATTCAAATTACTGTTTAAAAAAGTGTAAACAAAGCAATGACCAGAAATCTTCAAAATTCTAAAATCCACACAACCTCTGGTCCCAAGCTGTGTGGATTATAGGGAGTCTACTGTATTTAACTTATGAATCAACATCTGAAATGAAAATAAAAGACGCCAAATTTGGTTATGGAAAATAAATTTTCATTGCAGATGTGATAATAATACAAAAAAAAAAAAATCTCCAGATTGATTTTGATGGATAAAAGTAGAAAAAATAAATTTTCGATAAACAGAACAAAGAAGTTATAACATATCATTTTAACATAATCTGTTTACTTTTCATCCAATAAATACTGCATAATCCTTTTTTTTTTTTTTTTTTTTAATCAATGTATTTTTTACATATTTCATCAGGGAAACAGATTACGAGAACAGAAAATCTTTCAGCTTGAAAATTTATTTTACAAGTAACAACAGGTGAGCTTGTCTTCAGAGAGAGAGAGAATAAATTTCAGGAACGGTTATAAAATAAAGTTTCTTCTCTCTCATCCACTCTTTAAGCTCTGTCTCTTTTAGTGCCTTATTGCTCCATGTGCTGTTTTATTATTATTTTTTATTATTATTATTGAAGTCTGGATTATGGCTCTGCAGAAAAGTTATATCTTTCAAGCTTGTTACAATTGAAAAAGCTTGTTGAAATAAACTTTTATTGATTTATTTTGATTTTCTTTTTCCATTTTATACTAGGGCATACCTAAAAACGATATGGATTAATTCATCATAAGTAAATAAATTACACTGTTGTAAGTATAAATAAATACTGGCACGTTATATTTATTTATTTAAAAAAAAAAAAAGTCTTTCTTTAAATATATTCAAAAAATGCATTTCTGTTTGTTGCGCATTAAATTAGCAAAATCTTTCAATGTAAATAGACTATGGATTCTTGTCTGTGCGGCTTATCTGATGAAAATTGAATTTTTTATATCTTGTTTTTTATTGGTGTGGCCTATACAATGGTGCGGCTTATCCAGCAGAAATCTAACAGTACCAGATATTTCTTTAAAAACGTCAGAAAAATTTAGATTTTGGAGAAAGAAATTAAAGTTTGTGATAAAAAATAATTACAAAGAAATAATGAAATTTAGAACAAAATATAAAACATGAAAATGTAACAAGATACTAAAAAAATAGTTTATACAATGTCAACATTAAATAACCAAAAAGCCCTTATTTTGGTATTATTCTAAAAGTTCCACTTTCTTTTTGTTAAATTCAATTTTTCTATAAAACAAAACTTTTTTAAAACTAAACATTTTCTTGTCTTCCCACCCGACTCAAGACAGACAGGAAACATCTATCCAATTAATAAAAAATAAACCAAAATCATATTCGCAAAATGTTAACAATTATTTTTGGAAAAGATAAAATCAAGTACAGTAGACTCCCTAAAATCCATGACCCTAAAATCCGTGTATTTTTTCAGATGTAAACAATGAAATTTACAGTTAAGTTGCAGGAACAAAATTCAAGATGGCGCCAAAAACAGCGACTACCGCAATTTTTTTTTACAAAATTTTTTGTTAATCACTCTCTTTTGGTTATTACAGCTGATTTATTACTAAATAAATTGACATTACTTTGATTTTGATATAAATTAGCATATCTATGTGATGACGTATCGATCTTACGATCGCTTTACCACTAGATGGTAGCACAGGACTTCTGGAATCTAATTGAATCGATTTCATCGGTAATAATTTAATATTTTTCTAAATTTTTATTTTGCATAATTATTTTAATAATTACTTACGTTTAAACTAATAAATTATTTTAATATTTTACTTATTTTAATGTTTCACTTTATTGTAAGCATTTATTATAATTTCCTTTGCTTAACTACCAATCAAATTAATGTTTCAAAAATGTAAACAAATCAATGGCCAGAAATCCACAAAATTCTAAAATCTGCACAACCTCTGGTCCCAAGCTGTGCGGATTTGAAGGAGTCTACTGTATTACTACAAAGTAAAGTTAGTTACTACATTACAGCTATGGATTCAGATATACTTAGAGATGAAATTGTACAAAAATCATATATATTTACCTTTTCATGAACTGTTTAATAGTGATGGTTAATTTACTTGGGCAGTTAGTATGCTTTCCATGAGGTGTTGCATCGTTTTTTGGCTTAGTGTTATGATGACAGTGATATTCTTTCTAATAAAAAGAAAATAATTCAAAATAAAATAATAATAAAATCAATCATACAATGCGTTATTGATGAACAAATGTAATCTAAAATGTTTTAGCTATAAAATTTGTTTTCAATCATGAATATCAAAATTACAGTAGCCATTAGAGATTTGCATGGGCCGGCCGTGGCCTGAAGCCCGAGCCTATTTTCATTCACGGCATTCGGGCCGGGCCATACTTTTTCTTGAAGGCTCGGGCCGGGCCTAGTGACTACTCTTTACAGGCCGGAGCCTAACTTACTTTTTCTGTACAGAGCCAGAACTGGTTTCTTTCCTAGTCTTCACGCCTAGTCTCGGCATGGCCTGTCCGTTCAAAGGTCAGTAAAATTGAGCCTAGCCCAAAGATTTTTACAAAAAATGCATACATTTTTAAATCGCCATTATTCTGCAAATAAACATTAACCTTTGTTCTTTTACAGAATAGCAAATTTCTACGATTATTAAAATATAGCTAAATCAAAATGTAGCAAAACGTGTGAAAAAGAACCTGCCTATGATGGAATCCTGTTTCAAACTGGAAAACATGTTGATTCATGCAAAATTAATATACTAATAATTAATAAAAGAATATATAATACGTTTACTAAGAAGGGAACTTGTCTATAATGCATTTTTTTTTCTTTTCTATGTAATTGAGTATCAGAAGATTTTACTGTATAGCGTTTTTCAGATTTTTAACGTTTCAATACATGGAATATGGATTAACAATACTAATGATAACTGAAATATTTACATACAAGAAATAGCGATTCACTAAAAAAATAAATATCGCAGCTTGCGGCACCTCTATAAAAATGAAGATTAAAAACATGAATAAAAAATCTAAGATAAATATTTTTGGTCAGAACTCCTCGTACGAAACAAATTTTGAACCAAATCGACGTAAAAATCAATGTTTTGTAGAAATTCACTTGGACTGAGATTTGAACTTTTTTCTGGGTCGGGCCAAACTTTTAACTTTTTACTGGGCCGGGCCGATATGTTTTTCGTATGGGCCGGGCCCAGGCCTGGAAATTTCGGCTCGTGCAGATCTCTAGTAGCCATAATAATTTTGTCTGACACAGCAGCGTGTAAATAGAAAAGTGTGCCCAGGCAAAGTTTCAATTTGCTGCCCCCCCCCCCCCCCCACGACGAACATTTCTTTGTGACAGATGTCACAAAATTGAAAAGTGCAGAAACAGAAACACAGCCTGGCTTAGATGTATTATAATCCTGCATCTGCCATCTTGGATTTTTTTCTTGCATGAAAACTCTTTTTTCGCCAAATAGTAAATGTTGCCAATGGTTAAATATTGTTGATAGATTAATATAATATTGCAGAAAACTGGAATATAATAATTATAACTTAATTAAAAAACAATTTTTAATTCATGCCAGGAAAAAATTCCATGATGGCGGATGCGGGATTATAAGACATCTGTTCCCAAAGTCTTTTGAATACATATTTCGTGTTTATTTTGAAACTTTATAGGTTTAATTTTAATTCAGAAATTTCAAACAACTAAGTAACATAAGAGAAAATTTATATTCTCGGAGGAGGAGAGGGGTCACTCAAAGGGTTAAAGGTACTTAATATAATTTTATGTAGCGGGCCAGTGACGATGTCTGCAGACCAGTAAACTCTGATATTTACTGGTCCTTGGGATCAGTGATTTTTTTTTTTTTTAAATCAATTCTACCGCTGAAAATAGTCAGGGTTGCAAAATCGCTAAAAAAATGTCAGTCATAACAAAAAAGATGACAGACGATCAAGGGAGAATATGCAAGGGATATACGAAAACTCATTCAATTTCATTATAAAACTTAACATAAGGTTAACAGATGATAAGATTAAAAATTCAAAACAGTATTCTTGTATTTAATAACATTTGTTATAATACTTGTCCCCAAGCAGCATTTGCGATAAATACAAAATATTATTTTGTTTTCAAAAGCATCAGTAAATTAGAAAAATTTTGGTTTAAAAAAAAAAAAAAAAAGATCTATTCAATCTATCTTTTAACATGCTTTTACAAACAAAATACCAAAGTTCTCCAAATATTATTTATGAAAAGAGAGAGAGAGAGAGATTGGAGGGAGGGTGGGGGGGGGGGAGAAATTTGTAAAAAGCAAATAGTATAAAATTTTGTAATGATAATGATTCTGAGATTCAAATAAATATTAAAATTGATCTAAACCCAATATAAAACAATGATGTTTTCAAAACAAAATACCAGAATTTTCCAAACGTTATTTCTAAAAAAAGAGAGGGGAAAGGGAATTTGTAAAAAGCAAATAGTAAAAAAATAAACAAAAAACTTTGTGCATGCATGTGGCAGTAAGTAAAAAATGCTGCATGCATGAGCACTGCATGCCCATAAAGCAAAAATTCAAAACAATATTCTTGTATTTAATAACATTTGTTAATGCTTTACCCCAAGCAGCATTAGCAATAAATACAAAATATTATTTTGCCTTCAAAAACATTGGTAAATTAGAAAAATTTTGGTAAAAAAAAAAAAGATCTATTCAATATGTCTTTCAACATTCTGATGAAGCAAGTAACTTTTTTCCCTCTCTGACAGGTAAACTTAAATTTTCCCATCCCTGACAAAAACCGCAACCAAACATTACAATAAGCATAAAAACTTAGTCAGTTAAAATAAATAAACAGAAATAAAATACATAATTAATAATTTCAGTTTTTGTTCATGTACTATTTAATTTTTAGCAAATTATAATTGTACATTTTATTATGCCGAAAATTTTGGATAACTGAAAGGAAGTTTGGTTTATATTCTCGGAGGAGGAGAGGAGGGGGGGGGGGGGAGGGTGTCACTCAAAGGGTTAAAGGTACTTAATATAATTTTATGTAGTGGGCCAGTGACGATGTCTGCAGACCACTAAACTCTGATGTTTACTGGTCCTTGGGACCAGTGACTTTTTTTTTTTAAATCAATTCTACCGCTGACATATATAGTTAAATGGAAATTTTCCTCAATTTTAATACAGTATTTTATAGACAAATAATAAATGTTTTTATTCTTATGACTAGCAGATCTTCACTGTTGCAAATGAACCCGGTGTTCCAATAAACAAATGGAAGAACATTGTTATTTGAATCTCAAAAACCAAGAATTTCAGAAAAGTTTCATTCACTAAAGTTATTTTTTAAAATAAAATGTACTGTATATTAATGAAAACAGAAAAAAGTAATAATGGACATTTATTTACATTTTTCTTAATTATTCCTCTCGATTGGTGGATAAATGTCAGTTGAAACTGATCTACTGCAGTTACCTATGCAATACAATTTTTATCACTATTTAAGGACGTAATTGTTATTTTAATTAATGAAATATCTAATAAATGAGTAAACCATCACTAAAAATATACATAAATGTGGAATTAAAAATCATTTTATGACATAACCCAACAAGAGTAACATATCTGATGTCAAGTGAATGTGACATCCTTGATTATGCATTTTTTGTGTTAAATCGTACAGTTTGGCGATAATTGTTTTATGGAAAGTGATCCACGGGATAATGGAGAAGTAGCCATTTAAAGTCATCAAAAAATTTCAAATAGGACTTAGAAATGCATAACTACAAATATAGAGATACTATATATAGTATCTCATGCCTATATACCTTCCTGCAAATCTCGTAATGCAGTGATCTCTTACTACAGCACACAGATATACATACTTCTATTTTTATATTATAGATTTTAGTTTTATTGAAGATTCAGAATTTAGAATGTACATAGAAATGTAAAATTACACATAAGGTAAAAGTGAAGTTTTACATACATTTATCAAAGGATGTAAGCAAACATGAAAAAATAACTGGGAATTTTCCTACTGCTTGTAATAATAAGAATGTATTATTTAAGTGCACCAGTAATTGACACTTACAAAAAAAAAAAAAAAAAAAAAAAAGCCCAAAATAAGAGATATCTATATCCTTGAAAATATATTTTGCAGTAACATACACATTATTCTTTAAAATTATTACTTTAAATATTTATACCACCAGAGGGCATTAGTGCACAGAATAAAATAAACAAATGTGCTTGGTGACATATTTCAGCCATTTTTATTTTAGATGTTTGTTCTTTGAGATAGGTAAGCATGTTTATTAATTATCTTCAGATTTATAAATTGCTTTTGGCAAGTTTTATTTATCTGAAATGTGTTTAATTATATAAAGGCATTATTTGACATCAATGTTTTGGTTTTTGATTAATTATGTTGCTAATATCCAGTTTTACCATGAAACAGTTCACACATTAATTTATTTATAACTATTTTTGTTCTGTTTTTGAAATAATATTTTATTGTACACTTATAATAATAATAAAGGCACCTTTAATATTAAAACAGGATACTCATTTTAAAAATAGTACAATGAGTAAGTTTTTACTGTACAGGCAATGTTTTTTTTTTCTAATACAAAAAGCAATAAGGGCACAGTTGTTTTGATTGAGAGGCAAGAAGTGTGCTATTATTTTAAACCATAGGGCAAGGGGTACAGCACCCTTCAGAAATGTTTTTTGAGAAAACTACAATATTTTTTAGAATATGTTATCTTATGATTAATATTTTCAGCATACACTATGTAAACATGTATTAGCATTTTTCAACACTTCTGATTTTACAATTAATTTTTGCAGCTTACATTCTATTGCAATTAATAATTACAGTCATGTGTTTTCTTACAATATTTTTAGCGCACGTCAAATGTAGTTTTAGCCAAAAGTAAAGTGTTTTGATAATGCTATTAATGAATGTCAATCAATGGTGGTGACATTTATGATGGCCAATTATCTACACAAGGGATATAGGTCATAGGGATGCACCGAATAGTGATTTTGGCCGAATACCAAATATTCAGCCAACAGGCGAAACGAATACTGAATATTCGGCTTGTTGAATACTTTTATATTTCAAAGTTTAAAGACATTAAAATGTTAAAATTCAAAACAATTTTACATAATATTTAAAACGAACTTTTATTCTAGTAAACAAGAGCTTTTTTCAAGTAAACTTTATGCTGAAAAAAATTTGAAAAAAAATTTAAGAAGCGGATATTTATAAAACTTTTTTAATTAATGAAATTTTAAATTTCATGGCTTCTTCTGAGAATTAAAAAAAAATGAATAAAATTTTCTTAAATTCTAAAACAAACATTTTAAAATCAAAAAGAAATTGTGAAAAAATTGTACAGAATAATATATTATTTGTTTGTCAGGAAGAGACTAAAGTAAAAGTAAAGAAATAATACAATCTATTCAAATTTTATATGGTAGCAACTTAGCAAGAATAACTGGTCTACTCCCTTTGATTAAGCAAGGAAGTTTTTAAATGCATCCTAGATCGGTGTCTGGAGTGGGCAATCATGTTCAGAGATTGTAAACGTTGTTCTTAAAATTTTAGCAAGAAACATTATTTACTGAACAATGTTCAGGAACTTGCATTTGTACATAAGTAATTCGTATGAAAATCCTCGTGATTGGTTAATTTTCTTAAATAACTTAACAACCAGCAAATAAATAATGTAAAAACATTCTCTTTTATTTAAATATGATTCTGTTTCTAATTATTCTGAATATCTTTATAAGTTGACTGTTAAATGTAGAAGTTGTATAAGGTTTTTAAAAATATGTTTTGAAAGTTTTTTTTTTTAAGTATTCGGTTCAGCCGAATATTTCGATATTCGGCCAAACCAAACATTCGGCAGACTGAATACTTTGCTATTTGACCAAGCCGAATATTCGGCATACCGAATAGTTTGATATTCGGCCAAACCGAATATTCGGTAGCATGGCCGAACAGCGAATAGATACCGAATATTCGGTGCATCCCTATGAGGGTAAGTGCCTTCTGTGGGGGTCTTTCTAAGGTCAATCAATAGATCTAGACATGTCATTTATTGGAAAATTAGGAGACAATTACTGGTGAAAATAGTAAATTTGTATATATATACATATATAATAAAAATAAAGATTAAAACAATTTCGATTCATGTGAGAAATATATCCTTAGATATACAAACTTGGCTCTACAGATATTTGTGGCTGAATAAATGTTTTAAAAGGGTAAATTTTAGGACAAACTTACTTTAAACTTTGACTGTATCAACTAGATTCAAAAATACAAGAAGAAATTTATCACAAACCTTAAAAATTATCCTTGGCGTACATTCCTTGTGGGTTCTGTCAACTTTCCAAGTTGTCAAGGAATTATCTTCAAATTCCTTCAGCCATTTTAAAGCTTCTTCTTTTTCAAAAATGGCTAGTCTTATTGTGCAGTTAAATGCATTTTCCTTCTCACCTTGAATAAATTCAGTAACTGTATATTCATAGCTTTGTGGTAAAATGCTATGCAGCTGAAAGGTAAGATGATTTATATATAAGTACTGAGTTTGCTTTTTATTGAATTTTGCACAATACGTTAAAAAAAAGAACAAAATAAAATTTCTTAATAACAATAGTCCTGTTTACATGCTTTCATTATTGGAGTGTAATAAAATACGATACATACTGATGCACTATATGAACAGTTTATACTGCAGTATTTTAATGATAATTTCTACTTTCAACTAATAATTCGTATTTTACTTTTATAATAAGTTAACACAGAATAAGTTGATTAATTTGGCAACTACCATATTGCAAGTAATTTAACTTTTATAATTTTCCAACTAAACTAAAATATTTAAGAAATAAAATCTATCAAAAGTAAGTGGTATTGTGAATCCTTCTTTGGGGCACAATAATAAGAAATTAAACACTTATATTCTTCGGCACCTGGATAGATGACCTGATAATTCACACTTGTTGAACAGATATTACAATGTCTTTGTAAAATGCCGAAGTAATTCCGCTATTGATGATGTTGAAAAAGTATAGCAAATACTTTTATATAATGCTAATTTCTATTACTGGTTTACTTACAAACATTAAAACAGCACTTTTATTCCCTGATGTATCAGTAACATTCATTTTAGACCAATATTTGAGCTTTAAGAAAAAGCTACATAGTATTACAGTAAATAACACACAGAACAATAAATCTTTTTTAATGCGGCTAATTTCTATTATACGTTTACTTACAAAGGTCAAATCAGCATGTTCACTCCGTGATATATCAGTAACATCCATTTTACACCAATATTTGAGCTTTAAAAAAAGCTAATAACAAATTAACACAGATCTTTTAGTTGTTGAAGCGCATTACGTTCTTACGTAAAAAGTAACAGCGTGCTCTCTTTCTCTATCTACATACAGCCACCACAACACTTCTTCGTCAGCAGCACAGACACAGAGCAGAGGTAAGAGGTAACCACGTGTATGGGTTGATACTTGTTAGTTTGATTGACAATACAACAAGCCAATCAGATTGCTCTGTGGAACCTCAAAAGTACGCTAGAACAGAAGTCTAGTGGAATTGGAATTGTCGCATAAACCTGGCCCAACAGAAAAATTTCAACTAAGAAAACAAAACTTTTCTTTATAAAAAAGGAACGTAAAATATTATTCAAAATTCACAAATCTAGCACAAAAATATGCCCTCGGGTATAAAATTTGACGCAATTTGATTTTGAATAACTCACGAAAATTTATCTTAAATTCTTTAGTATATGTTTTTGTTAATGGCTGTCTGATCGTCAGGGATAAAAAAAAAAAAAAAATACTAGTTATATTGCCATTGCAGCAGTTTAATTAATAAATAATATAAATAACTAGTCAACTAATGAATGAATCCTTTTCGATAAATCATGATGTAAAAATCCACGATTCATTTTTGCATTGGCGTCGCCTTGTTTGACGACGTGATAAAAATGCAACGGTAGACTACCAATCAGAGAACAGTTCTCATTTCGTAGCCAAACAAGAGTTCGCCAAGAGCGATAAGCTGTAAAAGCGAAAGCCCAGCTGGTAACTGCGATGAGGTCCGGCGTCCCGCTCATTTTATATTTGTTTACCTTTCTTTTGATGGTGATCACGCTTCGACACCATTTTAATGAATCACGTCCGACGTCCATATACATCGTAACAAATGGACAATATATTTCAATGTTTGTTCGGTAGCATTTTTAAATATAAATGTATGCAAAAGACTTGAGGAAAACAATTTGTATATATGAAGTTCTTAAGAGCTGACGATCAAGCAAAGGAAACGTACCAATGCTCTTGGAATATATATCAAACTAAAAATTGAAGATTTTAAAGAAATGATGAGTCCTCTTTAAATGAATGAATATTGCTTGTGATGTGTGTGTTATAATTCACACCATACACACTAGCAATATTTCTTCGATTATGCTGCACGAGATAATGATTCGAAAATTCGACATTCTGGAAACTGTAGATGGATACCTGAATTCAATTCAAAAATCATATTGCTTTGCTAAAATTAAATTACATTTAAGTAAGATAAGTTTTATTAATGCTTAGTTTTATTTGTTTCGTGATATTGTTAATTAACTAATTTATATATATATATGTCTTGTGACTTTTTGATTACTTATGTGTTAGTTGTCAAAAGCATGCTTTCCTTTTATTATGATTAATGAACTTTAGTTTTTAAGGATAATGAATATTAACAAGTTATTCTTAAATGAAAAGCTTATACAGACTATTTTTAAATGTAATATTTACTTATATCTCAATATTCTTAATAAAGAATAATAAACAATTATTCAAATTTAGAAATTAGAATTAAAACTTAGCTAAACATAAAAAATATTGTGACATCAAACTGTTCAGAATTTAGTTTTTAAATAACTGAGTACTTACGTATTATCGAGGCTAAGACATGGTTGACAATTGCCAATTTTATTTATTATAACCACATATGTTCAAAACAGTAATTTGACACATGTTTATTGAATACATATCATTGTTAACAATGGTAAATAACATAAAGTTAACAAATGCTAAATAATAAGATAGTATAATAAATATAAGACATAGGAAATAATATAAAATTTATTCTAAAACATTAATTTAGTACTAATTTACTAAGTAGGTACATAGTATTAGGTTGGCAGCTTATAACAGTAAAGTAGTATATTAATGTAATACAAATCTATAATGTGAAACAGTAATTTAGTATGAAATTTTAACATAATTACTAGGTGATAAAAAAAAAAGCATTTATTCTGACTTTTTTTTTTTTTTTTTTTCCTGGCAAGAATATTTCTGTAATTAGTATTGCTGGAGACAGTTATCAGTTGTATGTTTACCTGATATAGCACAGATAATATGCAAGTACAGTACAAAATCTAAAGTTCGGAACCCTCGGGACTTTACCAAGTCTGAACTTTTGGTCATCAAAAATATTGCTTTTCCAATAAGGAAAAGAAAATTCACTACATAAAAAGGCAAAATATGATATTCATGTATTAAAAATTGCATATAACAACTATCAATACTAAATTAAACATTTTCATTAAGTAAATCATAACAAAATAAAAAGTAAAACAAAAACATTTATTTAAAGCTGTTCTCAAATCCAAAAGGGCAACTTTATGACATAAGTTTTAATTTATTTTTGTTCGGAGATGCATGAAACTAGCAGGTGTTGTTCAGAAACTATGTAATTGAACTGTGTTTTCTGTTTTTTTTTTTTTTGCAAATGCAATAGATCTTTCAGAAAGTAGTGTCTAAGTGGACGTTTTGAACTGATTTTCCGCGCAGAAGAAAAATAATCACACAAGAAAGGGTGAAAAACGTCTTTGTCACGTGATCAAAATCGCTTATAGCTCAATAAGTAATTTATTTATCAAAAAAATGAAAAGCATAGTTCGATTCCAAATTGCTTCCATAGTCAGGCTTTCCAATTTTATGACTTTCCATTAAAAAATGAATTTGTAAATGTGTCAAAATGTTTTGTGCTTGTTGAGAGCAGAGCACTTGAGAACAGCCTTAAGGAAACAAACAATTAAGATGAAATTGCAACTTTCTGAACTATTGGAATATTTTAGTTAATGTGGGCTGCTTTATTAACTTAAGTATATCATTAAGACGTTTTTCTTTTATTCTGTACATAGACATGAGTTAAGATTCAGTAATAAAGCTTCTTTGTTCTAGACCTTTTTTTTTTTTTGTTTCAACAATTTTGTTTTTTCACTTCTTTCTTGAATACTGCCGCTTGAAAGTCCGAACTTTAGACGTTGTTCTGTACAAATAATTGTTTGTTGTTGCTTTATATATAAATATAGATTTATATTTTTCTCTTGCAGGATACATTCACTGGTGAATTTTAGTAGGCTTTTAAATAGCATTGTATATGTTTCCTGCTGTCAGAGATGAAAAATCTCCATATTTAAAGAGCAAATTGCTAGTATTGATAATTTATGAAATTGTGCCATAAAAATGGCATCCAATGTTGAAGACTATGTAATTATCTATATATTTAAAAGACCTGGCTGTTTTTTTAATCATCAGCCCTGGGTTTTCTACTGAACCAATTTTGATAATTATGTGTTATTAAATGGTGAATACAGATTTGAGTGGTGTGTATGTAAATTTTGAGAATGTGGAAATGATGTAAGACTTAAATGTTATGGGGGAAAAATTCTATGATGTGACAAAACACAAAACGAAATTCTTGTTGCTGATTTTTCATTCTGTATTACCAAACATAAGAGCCTAATTGAATATTTTCATCATATTTACTCATCTCGATTACATATTCTAATACATATTAATTTTTCAATAATTTAAACAGTTGAAGTTTGTGGAAATAGTATTTTGGTAATTTTAGGTTAAAAATATTATTAGTTTTAAAAGTTAGACATTCAATGTAAGATGAATTTTTTATTATAATTATTTTTGTAAATTTATTATAAATTCAATCTAATAATTCTTTTCTGAACATTATAGTTTGTCAAATTTTGATGGGTTCCAACTCGTAACATGTCTAGATTTTTTAAAACAAAACTTTAATGTTTGAGAAATTATTTTGTTTAAATCACTAACAATAACAATTGGTAAATTATTTTTTAAAATATCAAACTTTAATTAGAAGCAAATTCTGCTTTTTTTTAGACAAGATAATTATTGTACTTGATAGTTTGTTGATGTTGACATCAACATCCATCCAGTGGTGCCTACTTTTGAAAAATACTGAGTGGGGTCAAAACCATTTTAGCGTAAAATGATGCTGCTGTTATGCTTTCTTTGAAAGTTTACGAAAGATTGATATTTCAGGTTATGATACATTTGAATGTTTTAGAGTAGAATATAAAGTTGCAATTTATTTAATTATATTCTTATGAGGTCTTCATTTTATGAACTCTAATATTAACTACTGTGCCATGAATTTTAGTATAATTTAAAATTACTTACTATAAAATATTAAAACGGGCATTTAATGCAAATACACTTAAATTAGGGTGTAAAAAAAATCATGATTTTTTTTTTTTTAATTGGATTTTTTTTATTTAAATCAGATTTTTATGATTTTTTTTCCCAGCGTTCAAATACCGAATAGCTACCAAGAGTTTCAGATTTCCAAAACAACTAAACCACTAATTTCTAACATAATCTATGTTTTAACACTTTAATTAATAAAATTATTAGTTAGTAATTACAGAAGTTATAAAAACTGCAAATTAGTAATTTCATTAGTTAGTATCATATACAATAATGCTATATACATTAATATTGTAATAATTATGTAAAACTATTAAATACTAGTGATATTTAACATATTATTAATAACTGAACTAATTAGGAACATATTATACATTTTTAGCTTTAATTATTAAAATGATAATTAATAATGTAGTATTCATTTTAGAAAGAAAAAAAAGGTACTATTTCATGAGGTGGTATATTAATAATGATATAAGAAAAAAAAAAGGATAATTTTTAGTATGATAAATAAAGTGTCCTTAATTTTTAATAATTTTATTAATTTAAAATTGAAAAATACAAATAACATGTTTTAATATCCAGTTTTTTTTTTTTTTTTTTTTTTTTTTTTTTTTTAAGAAATGAAGTTCTATTATTTTTGCAAGATCTTGGGCACATGAATTTAGAAATACTGTTGAATGGGAAGTTTTTTACAAGAAATCTCTGACTACATCTACCGGTGAATATAACATTTTTTTTCACCCTTAAAAAATGGCCTAGAAGAAACAGAAAGTAATTACAGAATTAATAAAAACTGCAAATAAGTAATTTCATTAGTTAGTAGCACAAATAAATAACAAAACTAACAAACATTATTTGCAGCTTGTTTTGCATTTGTACTTAGAAAAATTACTGTTAATCACCGAAATCTAAACTTACACACCTGTATGTGTATGATGACAATATATATATATATATAAATGAGTTAAACTCATTCATACACACATACAGAATATATATAAGAATAGCCAGTTATATCTGAAATCCTAAAAATATTTATATAGTAGCATTATTATATCTCAGTGGGGATTATTAGCTTTCAATGGTTCATTTTTTTTTCTTTTAAGAAAAGTTTTGCTGCCTTTTCAATTCCTAATTAATTTTTTATTTAGTATATATAAGTTACAAAGTAAAAAAAAAAAAAAAAAAAAAAAAAAAATATTTATTCAAACTATACCAAAGAAGATCTTGCTGTGCTTAACATTTTTATACCAATTAGTTCTTCTTCTCCTATGCATTCATTTACAATTTAGCTGTTGAGCAGATGTCACTCTTCCATTCTTCTTTGACTCGGGATTGCTATTAATTTATTATTATAAAAGTAGAATGGGAAACTAAGACACTATTTATTCTTTTATTAGCAGAAATTCAATACACTTGCTATATTTATTTTACATAAAATAATGCATAAATTGATTACCCAAAGGAAATTATGTCGTTGCAAATTATATTAGATTTAAATATCATTTTTAAATAAAACTATTTTATATTGGATAAAAGTTGAAATACCTGTAGAAACTTTCAAATTATGTTCATCTTAGATTTAAAAACTTTTTTTGACATTTTAAACATTAAAAAAAATTTTGATTTTAATGAATGATTTTTTTTTTTTTAGAAAATCAGTTGATTAAAATCACGATTTAATCGTTGATTTAAACCAACTGATTAAAATCGTTGACACCCTAGCTTAAATGCTTGTATTAGTAGAACTACTATTTTCTTAAACTATACTGGGCGACTAAAAATAGATGACATTTCTCAAACCGCTGATAATAAAAGGATACTTCCACATACAAAAAATATACAAATCAAGTACACCTTTCAGATTTGGCATTTATTTAAAAAGGGGGCTGCATGAACATTAAAATACGAAATGTAATTTTTATATGGCTCCTTTTTGTATAACATATATTTATAAAAATAATGACATTATAAAAAAGTCCTAAGGACAATAAAAAGAAATTCTTTTATGGACAGACAAACGTAGTTTTTAAATTTTATGAATTTTCAGTGTTTTCTGGCATTAAAAATGCGCCTTTCCTATTTACAAGTACTTAACGAATGTTTTAATAAAATGAATCCATCTTTTATGTAGCACGGCATATTGCAAGTATGATCTCCTAACTACACATTTTCCAACATCCTCTAGAACGAATTTCCCCCACTGTCCTTATTCATGTTTGAAATAGTAATTTGATTAAGCTCTTTCTTTGACATAGCGGGATGCAAAAAATGTTTTCAGTCTTTTCAGCGGGAGAGGATTTCACCGTTTATACACTTAGCTATTTTATTAATATCAGAGAAAAAATATTTCTATCATGGTGCACACTTGAATTCATGTGTAAGTTTCACTGAAGTAAATGAGTTCATACATATGCTTGCACTAACCCTACCTTTAAAAGTCAAACTCTTCCCTTAAAGCTATCCTAAAAGAAATATGTTTCTCCACTCACCAACACGAACTCTCTGACACATTTGCAGACTAACTTGTATAAGTAAATATCCTGAAATTTGTAGACATGACTTCTGAAGTAATTTAGAATCGAATAGCATTTTTCATTAATAATAATATATATATATTATGTATATAGATATAATATATACATTATATATATATATATATTATGTATATATTATATCTTCACTTATAACTGATCCTGACCTGAAGCATGATGAAAATTGTCTCAAAATGCTTTTGCAGCATTTTCTGAAAGATCCCTTAAAGCAGTGGTTCTCAACCTTTTTTTGGCCGGGCCCCACCAAAGCATCTCTAAAATCATAATATCCCCCCTCCCTTCCATGTCATATAAAAATTGTCACATAAAAAATAAACTTCCATTTTCCCAGATGGGTCTGAAAATAGCATTAACTCTGATAAGTGATTTCACATTCTTTAATTTATCAAAACCATATATATATATATATATATATATATATATATATATATATATATATATATATATATATATATTACAAGTATGCTTTTAACCGAACTTCATGAATGCAGTGATGCCATGGGTCTTTGCATTTACGTCTACAAAAGTTTTGTTGTTTTTTGGCAACTTACCTCAAATTTAAAAGTGAAAAATAGTCTACATTTTTATTTTCGTAAAATTTCTGGAAATCTCTTTCATATTTTGTATTACATCTGATAGAATTAGTACATTTTATAATTGATTTTAATACTCCATTAAGACTAAGTGATATTTGATTATCGCCACAACTGTATGGATAACACAATTCACAAGTAACATTTCCAGATTCGCGCTTTTATCCATTTTAAGTTACTATTTTTCTTTCCTCATAACATACTCCTTTGATAGCGGGCTTTTTTCCACATTATAATTATTTGGGCACCATGTTTCCTCCAATTTAAAATTTGAAAATGCATATGTAATATTCTGTATGTGGTCTGCAGTAGAGCCATAAGAAGTTTACTTCCAACCCTTTCCTTCCGTGATGCACACAGGGTTTTATTAATTTCATAAATGTAGCACCTCATTTAGATCATTCAAAATATTTTTTAGATTAAACATGTCCAAATAATCAATTTTAGATATCTCTCTATTCTAAAAAAAAGTAACTACCGCTGTCACCACCGCCGGTTTTGAATTTTTTGTGACCGGAGGTCTTTCTTCGTTAATATTAAAAAAAATAATGCATATAAAAATATGAAAATCGAAAGTATTATACAGAAATGTTTGATAAACACGCTGATGCAGACAGTTTTCAAATCGAAGAATTATTTTAAGAGATATTTAATGCTAAAGTTGGACAAAATCGTTCCACTAAAAAAGTTTTATAGGAGCAAAAACTGTTTATAGGAATTTAATCATTTTTAGATCATTTTATGCGTTAGAATTTGCCGGAGTGCAGATTGCATTAATTTTTTTATTTTGACTCATTTTTTGAGGTTTTATTTCTATTTTAAATTCAGATTTTCAGCATTTCTAGAGATATTTTTAACAGATTTTAGAAAGTGGTATTAATTTAAACTGTTGCCAACTGTATAAACAGCGGAAACAATAATGTTTGCTTAAAAATATATATATATATATTTATACGTGTAAATAAATTAAAAATTTATTTACATGTGACTATTATAAACAGAAAAAAACATTTGGAATTAGAATTAAATAATTATGTACAAAAAGCAGGAATTTATTAAAAATTACGTCATAAAAACTATAATTACACGTGAATTTTAAGAGAGAAAGGAATTTGTAAAGCAATAAATTTATTAACATGCGTTAGAAGTCTTAAATAGGAGAAATTACGTCATATTTACGTCATATTTACGTCACATTACAGTTATTACATAAAATGAACACAAAATAATATTGCAAAATGGTTTAAATTTAGAAATTGCGCTAGACATTTATTTGATATTTTAAGAGGATACTTTTCAACTATTTTTGTTAGGAAAGCGCAAATAATATTTAATTTCTAACACAAGTATTTTCATGTGAATATTAAAAAGAGAAAGAATAGTTTGGTCAAAATTACGTCAGATTAAAAACGATTAATTTAAAATGTCTCATTTAAAAGAACTTTCTTTTCACTTTGTTAAAAAATACCAGGAGACAAAGACTCTGTTTACTTAATTCCTTTTACATTAGCTTATTTTGAAATGTTGTTACACGTGTCTATGGCATCAAGTTATTTTTATTTCGACGTTTTATTTGTATTTTTATTAATGTTGTACTAATTTATTTATTTTTTCGTTATTTAAAATAAAAATTATGTCAATTTGTATAATTTGGCGAGTGGTTTGTCGATTTATATAATTTGGCGAAATTGGTCGACGGGATAATCAAGTAGTACCGCAACGGATTTGGCGTTAAAATTGCCCAATCAAAGAGAAATGAATAGAAATCCGTTTATAGAGAGATCGCCACTGTTTTTTAAATTATAATTCAATCTTTCGAAATCTTTTTAAAGTCGATCAAATTAGCGTGCATTTAGAGTCTATGGTGTCTGGACGGGGGTTGGCGAGCGTAGCTCGTAGGGGGCCGAGCCCCCTAGTATCCTACAAAATTCCATATGTAAAATTTTCCTCCCTGGGTATATTACACTATGAATAGATGTACAAGTTTTTTTTTTAAATAAGTAGTAAAAAAAGGTGTAATTTACTAAAATAATATTAAAACCAGAGAAATTAAAATGATGTTTGAACATATAAAAGGTGTCAAATTATACAAAAAAACTCACATAATTATTCCGGTGTCAGTGTGTTTTTGAACTTTTAAATGCAATCATTTCGAAAATTTATTTTTATTCAGTTATTTTAAAATTTTTTCGTCTGTTATTTCTATTTTTAGACGAAGACACTACTTTCATTAGAAAAAAATGACAGAAAATTTGTTAATAAGAAATCTGAAATTGCCCCCCTGAAAAGTCATATTGCCCTCCTGTGGGGTGTACGCCCCACGTTGGGAACCACTGCCTTAAAGCAATAAATGGAAAGTGCTGAATAATAATAACTATGAATTTAGGAAGAAAAATTAATTCCCGAATGCACAGGGAATAACTTTGAGAGAAAATTGATTATATGCCTTTTATGATAAAGGATCGCAGGGGGCAGGTTGTGTTTTTGGCTCCTGTGTGTTTGTTTTTGCTATCTTTACTGTATTTTCAAACAAAACAATTTTGTCGATGAAGGAATTTCTTTTCAATGATTGAAAAACAAATAAGTATGGAAATTGGGTGGGCTAGAAAAGCAAATTATTGTGTGGGCTCAGGCCCATATAGGTTGCCGCCACTGTCAACATCATCAAGTATCACTTACCAATGCACCCTGTAATAGACACACTGCAACATAGATTATTAAAATTTTCAGATTAATTTTTTTAAATAATATAAAATAAATAAAAAATAAAATAAAGAAATTATTAAAATTTGTTTTGTTTCTAAATTTTTGTACACATTGTATTTTCATTGCAAATGCAAAATTTTCTTATTTTATAGATTTCTATTATTTACTGTGATAGTAAGCAGTTTTGGCAATGTTGGGGTCACCAATAAATTTTTCTTTGCTGCAAATTGCCATACATAAATCTGCATCTGGAGTAATGCATATTGATCAGTAAAGGACTGAATAAAACTTTTTTCATAATGCATTATAAAATATTGCTGTGGTGTTGACAAAACTGCTTTTATCTTTGTCGAGATAACAGTTCTTTGCTGCATCAAGCAAAGGGCGTTGTTGATTAACTATCATTCTAATTTTATTTATTAGCTAACTAGCTGGGTCATGAATACCCGCAATCAAGGGCATTTGCCCGTCTTTTGAATTTCAACCAGATTATCTTTTTTTTTCCATGATTTTAAAAAGAGAGTAGCATTTATTCTTCTCAGGTGATTAAGTTTATTAACATTAAAGTACATTAATATTAAAAAAAGGAACTAATACCCCATTCAGACAGTTATTTAAAATATTTTAGGCCACCATTTTGAAGGTGGTACACCCCCGGAATTTGAGCACCTGTTCAGATCGCAAAATTCATCTAAGGTAACTCATTGAATGCCACTGTGCCTGAGATCTGAATAAATGAAAAGTGTGTGCATGCACATGCATTAAAATCAGTTTGAATAGCCAATCATTTAAAACACAGCTCCAAATCCAATCAGAGTGAATGGTAGTGGCTGTATGTAGCCATAGAAAGTTCAAACACACTGAGAAAGTTTGAGGAACTCTCTTGGTGAGTTGCACCATCTGGACAAAGTATAAGGATTTTTCATTACCCCAATCCCCATGGGAGACAACTTTTAACTTTGATTTCTTTTACATGCTTTTATGTTTAAAGGCAACCTTAAACTGGGGATTTGGAAGAATAAAAAAAATTCAGTTCTTTGAATAAAGCCAGTAGAAGTTTATTTTCAGATTTTTAATATGTGTTAGAGGCTGGCCCGAGCCCGGGCCGGGCTTGGGTCGATTTTCATTCACGGCACTCGGGCCGGGCCCGGACCATACTTTATTTCTAAAGGTTCGGGCCGGGACGGGACTAACTAATTTTTTCTGTACAGAGCCGGGATTGGTTTCATTCCTAGTCTTCACGGCCCAAGCTTTTCAGTCCTAGTTTTGACTCAGCCCGTATGAAAATCATTGTCTCAGCTTGGCCGGACAATGACCTAAAGGGTCATAAAACTCCAGTAACTTGTGCTCTTTCACGGGACTTCATTCAAAGATCAGTCAAATTAGGCCTGGCCAAAAAATTTTTGCAAAAAATACATACATTTTTAAATTGCCATTATTCTACACTTAAACATTAAAATTTATTCTTTTTAAAGAATAGTATATTTCTACGCTTATTAAAATATAGCTAAATTAAAATATAGTAAAAGTGTGAAAAGGAACCTGCCTATGACGGAACCCTGTTTTAAACTGAAAAACGTGTTGATCCATGCAAAATTAATATACTAATTCGTAAGAAAACAATGTATGATACATTTACACTTGCTAAAAATGGAACTTTGTCTATAAATCATTTTCTTTTCTTTTCTACTCAATTCCGTCTTAGAAGATTTTACTGTATAGAATTTTTCTGATTTTTGGCATACATGGAATACATGTATGTTAATGCATGGAATATGGATTAACAATATTAATGATAACCTAAACATTTACATACAAGAAATAGGGATTCGTTAAAAAAAATAAATATTGCAGTCTGTGTCACTTCTTTAAAAGTGAAGATTATAAACATGAGAATAAAAAGTCCTTCCGGCCAGTGCAGGGAGGAAGAGGTAGCTTTCATATTCCTTATTTTAAAAAAGCCAACTTATATTATTCAAACACAAGAAGCTCAATTTAGTGGAAACCGAATATAGGAGATTCAATACTAATTTTTATCAATACTAAATCATTATGAATGAGAATTTCGCAAAATTAGCTTTTATTTAAAGTAACTTATATTTGGCTGCCAAATTCGGCGATTTCTTAAAGTGCCTGCCAATTTAAGACAACATGGTGGATGAGGCTAACCAGTGAACTTCGTCGAGACCTTAGTAATTGCTGTGCACATGCTCACTCACATCGGAATCGGTTGATATATACGAGTGCTGTCGCAGGCAAAAAATCAGATTTTTCAAAATGTCACCCACATTAGAAAAACGGCTATATCTGAGCCATTTTTTAAGATAAAGACAAACAAAAAATGCTCCTGAATCCTTATATCAAGGTCAAAATACTTAAGAAAGAAACCTTTTTCAATTTCTAATTTTTTTGCACCTCACTTTAAATATAATTTTTTTTTATTTAATGGCCGCCATTTTGAAACAAGATGGCTGATGAAGCTGGCAAGCGAACTTGGTCGAGATATTGATGTATACTATCCACATGTCTTCTTCCATCGAAATAGGCGAATACGTGTGTTATCGCGTGACAAATACAAGATCGTTTCAAAGTGTTAGCCATGCTAGAAATTCAAAGTGCTATAATTCAACCATTTTTTAAGATATAAACAAAAGAACAAATTTTCAGAAACAAAAACTGCTCCAGAATCTTTGTATCAAGGCCAAACACATAAAAAAAAACTTTTTCATTTTCCAATTTTTTAATACCTCATTTTAAATTTTAAATTACATTTTTTTAGAAATAGCAACCCTTTTGAAACAAGATGGCGAATGAAGCTGGCCAACGAACTCGGTCGAGACATTGGTGTGTACTATGTACAGACCAAGTTACATCCAAATCGGTTCATAAATACGTCTGTTATCGCGTGACAAAAAATCAGTTCATTTTAAAATGTCAGTCACAATAGAAATTCAAAATGCTATAACTCAGCCATTTTTTTAGATATAGACAAAACAAAACCTGTTCCGGAATCTTTGTATTAAGGTTAAACACATAAGAAAAAAATCTTTTTCATTTTCCAATTTTTTGGTATCTCATTTTAAATTTTAAATTTTTTTAAATGGCCGCCATTTTGAAACAAGATGGCGGATGAAGCTGGCCAACGTACTCGGTTGAGATATTTGTAAGTACTATGTGCACACCAAGGTACACCCAAATCGGTTCATAAATACGTCTGTTATCACGTGACAAAAATCAGGACGTTTCAAAATGTCAGCCACGCTAGAAATTCAAAATCTATAACTCAGCCATTTTTTAAGATATACACGAAACAAAAACTGCTTCCGAATCTTTTTATCAAGGTCAAACACATAAGAAAAAAATATTTTTTCAATTTTCAATTTTTTGGTACCACATTTCAAATTTAAATTTTTCTTAAAAATTTAAATTGTCGCCATTTTTAAACAAGATGGCGGATGAAGCTGGCCAACGAACTCGGTCGAGATATTGGTATGTACTATGTATAAACGAAGTTACATCCAAATCGGTTCATAAATACGCCTTTTATCGCGTGACAAAGTTCAGGACGTTTCAAAATGTCAGCCACGCTAGAAATTTAAAATGCTATAACTCAGCCATTTTTTAAGATATAGACAAAACAAAAACTGCTCCGGAGTCTTTGTATAAAGGTCAAATACACAAGAAAAAAAGATATTTTTCCCTTTCCAATTTTTTGGTACCCCATTTCAAATTTTAATTTTTTTTTAAAATTTTAAATGGCCGCCATTTTGAAACAAAATGGCGGATGAAGCTGGCCAACGAACTCGGTCGAGACATTAGTATGTACTATGTACACACCGAATTACATCCAAATCGGTTCATAAATACGACAGTTACAGTGTGACATAGGTCAGATATATATATATATATATATATATATATATCAATTTTGAACGGAGGGTGGTTTCGGGGTATGGGGGTCATGATCGATGAAAATATACCAAAATTTTTTGAAATCGCTTTCCTCCGAACGGCTGCAATAGGTAGCTTTTTGTAATGAAAGCTACCTAAAAGTTAAGATAAATATTTTTGGTCAGAGCTACCTCGTACGAGACAAATTTTTAACCAAATCGACGTAAAAATCAATGTTTTGTAAAAAATTCACTCGGGCCGGGTTTTTTTTTTTTCTCGGGCCGAGATTTTAGCTTTTTCCGGGCCGGGTTCGAGCCGATATTTTAACTTTTGTCCGGGCCGAACTTTTAAGATTTTTAGCGGGCCGGTCCGGGCCAATATTGCTTTTTCTACGGGCCGGGCTCGGGCCGAATTTTTTTTTCGATGAGTCGGGCCGGGCCCGGGCCTGGAAATTTCGGCCCGTGCAGACCTCTAATATGTGTTACTACATTTCTGCATTGTTTTTATGCTAATATGTTAAAAATTGCCTTGCATACCAGATTCTGACAAAAAATTATTAGTTTCTTCCATGTTTACATTTTCATTCGAAAAAACTGCAGCCTTACCCTTAGCAGATATTTTTTAATGAAGTTATTTTCAAAACTAGTTCCAGCAGAGAAAGTACCTTTGTTAAAAAATTCTGCAACCAAAATCGAAGAAGTAAAAAGGACCCTATTAAAGATCAACTTCAACTATTGTATGAAAAAAAAAAAAAAATAAGTTCAAAATATTCACATTCAAACGAGAAATTTGAAAAGAACCCATCCATACATTTAACATTCGATTGGGAGTGTCTTTGCAACTGAAGAGTCCCTTAAAGCTGCCAATACTCTACCAACTGAGCTATTCTGGACAAATTTGTTGACAATATTTTGATAATGACATTTGATCTGCTATTTGAAACAGTTCAACCGAATAAATTTCAAATAATGGAATTCCAAGTAAATATTGGATATGTAGGTACATTTTAATAATTCAGCACAGTTATTCTAATTGGTAAATAAATAATAGGAATTGTAATTTTCTAGCTTAATGGAAAAGTGTCCAGGCTGAAATGTGAACCCAAGACCTTGACTTAAGCTGCCAGTGCTCTACCAACTGAGTTATGCTGGACAAATACGGTGGACACAATTCACTCAGGCAACCTTTTGATAGTAACACTTTGTCTGTTATCTGACACAGTGCAACAGAATAAATTGTAGGTAATGAAACTCCAAGTAAATGTTTGATACTTGATTACACTTTATTAATTCAATGCAATTATTCAAATTGGTAAATAAATCACTGGAGTTGTAATTTTCCCACTGAGTGAAAGTGTCTATGCAGAAATTTCTATCAATTAGAAAAATTGCATCGAATTAATAAAGTGTAATTACATATCCAACATTTATGTGAGGTTCCATTATCTGCTATTTATTCTGTTTAACTGTCTCAGATACATACCAGATGTTATTATTGAAAGGTTGTCGGAGTGAATTGTGTCCACGTATTTGTCCAAGATAGCCCATGTGGTATAGCATTGGCAACTTAAGCCAAGGACCTGAGTTTAAATCCTGGTCTAGACACTTTTTCATTCAGAATAAAGCTACAACTCTTATGATTTATTTATCAAATAGAATAATAGTCCGAAAATAACGTTTATTTGGAGTCCCATATTACCAACGATTTATTCTTTTGAACTGTTTCTGACAACAGACCAGATATCACTATCAAAAGTTTGTCTGAGTGAATTGTGTCTACCGGATTTGTCCAGTGTAGCTCAAGTTTGTAGAGCGTTGTGAGCGAATGAGCTGGTTGAAATCACCTGAACATTTTTTCACTCAGCCGGAAAATTATGACTTATTTACAAATTAGTGTAATTGTGCTGAATTAAATGAAATGTAATTATGTATCCAATGTTTATGTGAAGTCCCATTACCTGTGATTTATTTTGTTGAACTCTTTCCAATAAAGACCAGATGCCATTATCAAAAACTTATCTGAGTGAATTGTGTCCACCGGATTTGACCAGGATAGTTCAGTTGGTAGAACACTGGCAGCTTAGGCCCTGGGTTCACATCTAAGCCTGGTTACTTTTTCACTCAGTTAGAAGATTAGAACTCTTATCACTATGTATAAAATTTGGCCATGTTGCATTAATTAGAGCCCAAGCTGGTGACGGCAACATAAATGACTACGTCATCGAGTTACGAGATGAAATCATGGTGTAGGACAAGATTATTAGGAGTAGATGAAGGAATGACTGGTGTGCCTCGGCATTTCTTGGTACGATATGAGCAGCAGCGGGCGCCAACTCGTCATTTTGGCGTCGATATCACGTCATCGAGTTACGAGATGAAATTGGTGTCAAATTAAAGGTAAAAAAAGCGTTTAAAAAATATTTTGGTCTGCCTGCGAATATCCTGGTAGAAACCGCCGGCAAACTAAAATTTATAACAAAACAGGCGTCATAATGTACAATTCAAACCCAATAAACATAATATTTTACATTACATTGCACTATATATTACTTCACCATCAAATTTTAAGACGAATTAGTGATTTAGAAAAAGCTTATTAACAGTACGCGAAAAAATAACTGATTCGGCATAACTTGGTACAATCTGAGAAGATTGGGGCGCCAATTCCCCATTTTGTCGGTACTATCATGTCATGGAGTTGCGGTATGAAATTCTGACATATTATAGATATCGATTAATACAATAAGAATATTTTTAGTCTGCCTCGTCATATCCTGGTACGAGACTAGCAGAACGGGGCGCCAACTCTTAATTTTGGCGGTATTATCACAGCATCGAGTAACGGCATGGCATATTATAGATATCGATTAGTACAATAAGAATATTTCAGTCTCGTCATATCCTGGTACGAGATTAGCAGAACGGGGCGCCAACTCTCAATTTTGGCGGATTTATCACGGTATCGAGTTAAGGCATGAAATTTTGACGTATTATAGATATCTATTAATACAATAAGAATATTTCAGTTTGTCTCGTCATATCTTGGTACGACCTGAGCAGAGCGGGGCGCCAACTCTTAATTTTGGCGGTATTATCATGTCTTCGAGTTACGGTCTGAAAATTTCCTACATTAAAGATTCCGATTACTACAATAAGAATATTTCTGTCTGCCTCGTGATATCTTGGTACGAGAAGAGTAGAGCGGGGTCGCCAATTCTCAATTTTCGCGGTATTATCACGGCGTGAAATTTTGGCATGGCATATTATAGATATCGATTACTACAATAAGAATATTTCAGTCTGCCTCGTGATATCTTGGTACGAGAAGAGTAGAGCGGGGGCGCCAATTCTAATTTCGGTAGTATTACCACGCCATCGAGTTACTGCATGAAATTTTGGTCTTTTTTAGATATTGATTAGTACAATAAGAATATTTCAGTCTGCCTCGTGATATCTTGGTACAAGATGAGTAGAGCGGGGCGCCAAATTCTTAATTTTGAGGATATTATCACGCCATCGAGTTACGGCATGAAATTTTGGCATAATATAGATATCGATTAATACGATAAGAATATTTCAGTTTGCCTCTTCATATCTTGGTACGATATGAGTAGAGCGGGGTGCCAATTCTTAATTTTGGTGATATCACGTCATCGATTTACGGCCTTAAAATTTAACACTATAAAGACAACCGATTAGTACAATAAGAATATTTCAGTCTACCTCGTGATATCTTGGTTCGAGATGTCAAAAGCGGGGCGCCAAAACTTAATTTTGGCGATATTATCAAGCCATCGAGTTACGGTCTGAAAACGTAACACATTAAAGATACCGATTAGCACAATAAAAATATTTCAGTCTGCTTCGTCATATCTTAGTGGGAGATGAGCAGAGTGAGGTGCCAGTTCTTAATTTTGACAGTATTATTAGCTCATCGAGTTGTGGCAGGAAATTTTGGCATATTAAAGATTCCGATTGGTACAGTAAGAATATTTCAGTCTGCCTCGTCACCAAATGCCCGCTTATCAGTCATCAACCGCGACCAATTACATACAAGGCCAATACATGACGTTTAAAACGTCATACTGAGTGGATCATCTGTACACGATAACTGATACTAGGTCAACACTAGATACCGGGCTTTCTCATTCATTATCATGACGACACAAATGGTGGCTGGCCGTTATCAACGACTTACAGTGAATGGTAAAAAACAATGGGCGCGCCTCTTTGTACCAATCGCTCTATGTCATTGATAACGGACAGCTACCGTTTGTGACGTCATGATAATGAGCAAGCCCGCTGATACAAAAAATCCCATCGTTTATTGCCAATGGAGGACAGTCCAAATATGGGTTCGAGGCTGAAAAAAGTCACGTGATACCAGTAATTTACCCAAAGAACATCTAACTGATAAGAAGGGAAGATACTACTGCTTTGCCTCATGAACTGTTTCATTCTAGCGGGGATTTACATTACACGTCTACGGAGCCTTCCCTTCTTTACATTAGAAGTTTTTACCTTGACCACGTGATCAAAACAGAGATGGAATATCCTCCATTGCCGTGTAAAGGTGATCCACTCCGTGTGACGTTTTAAAAGTCATGAATTGTATGTCGTTGGTCTCGCGTCAACGTTGTGTATTTTAGGCTACAACTTCTAAATTCTTTAAAAGGATGTCCACAAATCAGTTTAAAAAAAGAAATGAACGTTAAAGAACAAACTCTCAACATTTGAGAGAGCCTCCCTTCGTGCTCTTGCTATCCCACAACGTTGCACATATGCGTTTGCCCCACCAGTGGCCGAGAGGTTCTGCTCTCGAAGCTGGTAGACGGGAAGTGCTGGGTTCGAACCCAATCGCGCCTATCGGCCTAATCGTTCGGAGTTTTCGTGGTTTTCTTTGAACCTTGGATTTCCAAGCGTTAATACGGGTTAGTTTCCCTTAGAAAGACCCCCACGAAGGGCAACCCCCCTTTGGGCCTATATCCCTCGTGTTGATAATTGGCCGTCATAAACACAACCAACCACATATGCGTTTTCGTCCAAAATTATCTCAAATAAGTCAATGGAGGATATTCCATCTACGTTATGATCACGTGGTCAAGGTAAAAACTTCTAGCGTAAAGAAGGGAAGGCTCCGTAGACGTAATATAAATCCCCACCAGCCAGTGAAACAGTTCATGAGGAAAGCAGTAGTAACCTTCCTTCTTATCAGTTAGAAATTCTTTGGGTAAATTACCGTTACCACGTGATTCTTTTAAGTCTCGAACCCAGATTTGGAATATAGTCCATTTTATTTCTTGTATGCGCTAACTCTCATTTAGAGACACTAGCAATAGAGTGCCTCGATATGAAAGTGGTGACATACCGGAATGGAGGATATGGACTCTATTCAGGTGACGTCAGACGCCAGAGCTGGCGGTATGATGATCTGTTATTCTAGTTACTGCACCGGCAGAATACCGGAATGCGCAGGCGCAAACACCGCTAGCAGACGACTTTAGCCTTGATCCAGGTTGAGTGCATATATTTTAACTGAAAATTTGCAAACTTAGGGAATTTTTTCGCATACAGAACAACATTTTGAATTTAGGTTACAATATATTAAGTATATGCTGCTGCATCAAAGAATTCTTTTGCGGTATTTTTAACAAACAAGCATTAATAATTCACACTCCATACACTGCTATGCTAAACACCGCCAGTAAATACCGCCAGCAGACGAATTTTAGCCTCGACCTCAGGCCGCGTGCATAAGGTCCATTCCATCTGCATTTTGATCACGTGATCAAGGTAAAAACATTAGCGTAAAGAAGGGAAGGCTCCGTAGACGTGTAATCAGAGATGCAAAGGGTGGAAAAAACCGGGTTTATTCCCGGGAATAAACCGGGTTTTTTGGGAAGGAAATTTTGAAAATTTCCGGGAGTTTTCAGACAGTTTTAAGCATGAAAATTTTTTACTTTATTATTTTTAATGATTTCAATTTTTGTCAATGTAAACAAAACTAATAAAATAAAATATAAAAAATAATAGCACGGTTTACAGGAAAACTAACGAAATACAGGCTTAAGCTGCAGAAATATTAAGCAAGAGAAATTAAAAAATTTGTTATTTTAATCGTCGATACTAAAAAGTGAAAGAGGCAAATGAGAGCTTTATCATCCCTGACATGTAAATAAACTTCCCCTCTGTTCTTCGAATCAACGAATGTAAACAAAAAAGAAAATGAACAAAATTAAAAGAAATCAATGCAAAAATGCAATGCAACTCGTTAGAAAATTAATATAAAGTATGCCTGAAAACGTGAAAACAAGATGTGCGAGCCAACAGAAACTGAAAAAAATTTTTTTTTAAAGAAACATTCAAATTCTCACCTATTTACAGCCGCCATTGTTGTAAAGCTAATAAATTATAAGGACTTAGACTGTAAATTCATAAGTTTTGTGAATTCATAAAGTAAAACCTATCTTTTTGGAACATTCGTTTGGAAAATAACTGGTTTAGTTTATCTTCAAAACTCCTTCAAAATTTCCAATATTCCCCAAAATTCTGGGTTTATTTCCCAAAATTCCCGGGTTTATTCCTGCCTCTCAAAAATTGCGGGTTTTTTGCAACTCTACGTGTAATGTAAATTCCCGCTAGCCAATGAAACAGTTCATCAGGCAAAGCAGTAGCATCTTCCCTTCTTATCAGTTAGAAGTTCCTTAGGTAAATTACCGGTATCACGTGACTTTTTTCAGCCTCGAACCCATATTTGGAATATCCTCCATTGATTGAGATGATTTTGGACAAAAGTAAATTGCCAAGCATCTTCGTGACCAATGGACCAACGGCATACAAGGCCAGTTTATGACTTTTAAAATGTCACACGCAGTGGATCATCTTTACCCGGCGATTGGTACATAGTGGCATGTCCATCGTTATATGCCAATCGCCGTGTTAAGATGATCCACTCCGTGTGACGCTTTAAAAGCAGTGAACCGGTAGTATATTTCGTTGGTTGCATTCCTACCCCCCTCCTGCGTCCGCCATATTTAGCCACGTTTTCCACTGCAGATTGGACTGTTATCGGTCAAAGTCAAATATGGCGGACCCAGAAGAGGGGGAAAGAACTCGCTTTTCGGAATCAAGGCTTTCCACAGTAAAATATTGATATGTCTGCTCCTCTTTTTTCATAGCTTTATGTTGGAAGTTTTAGAACTTGGCAATATTTTCCTGAACGTGCGGGATTAGATAAGTGCGCAAATACAATAACCGTTTAGCTTGACGATAAAGACAGGATTGCCAATAGACCCTTTAGAATTAGTCTGAACTTGGCGCAACACTTTTGCCTATATCAGCAGAAACGCGCAAAAGGTGAAAAACAACGGGTTTAATCCCGGCTTTAAATCCTGATTTATTCCCGGGAGTCCACTTTCGAAAATTCTTGAGCATCGATTTATTTTTAATTTTATTTAATGATTTCAATTTTAGTTTTCTATGTATTTTAAATTAATCTGGATGCCTGGTCACTTCGACAGCAACACCCTGGATAGGTGTTACCATGCTGATTTGGGTATCATCTCCGATTCTTCCAACGAACCCTTAAGTTATAGTGCCTAGAATATATAGTGTGGAAATTGGCTATCCCTGTAATACTTAAAAAAGTGCTAAAATATTGTATCCCTTAAATGTGAAATGATACTGCTGCAATATGCAGATCGCAGCGACATCTGCAGGATATTTTCTACAACTGCAATGTATTGCTAATCTATACAATGTAATACTAGTAATACAAAAATCCCGCAGATGTCGCTGCGATGAACACTTGAAATTTTAGCAGCATCGTCGCACATTTAAGGGATACAAATTTTTAGCACTGTTTGGATAGCATATTTCCACACTAGGTATTCTGGACGCTGTATTTAATTTCCTATTAGTTGGGATAATTTGAAGAGACAAAAATTTCTGCAACATAAGGCGCGCCACACACCAAGGAGACACGAGACATCTCACTTGACTCGTGCGACAAATTTACTGTTGTAACGTACCTGTTTCTTCACTGTGCCCACACACTAAAGACTCATGTGACGAAGTACCTATGTTGCACGTGTCTTATGCTTCGTTTCGCGCTTTCGTCTCGTGCTGCAGTTACGTTATATATTGCTACAATTTTCGTTTATTTGTTTCAAGATGGTAGGATTCAAGATTTCTTTTATTTTTTAGTAGAGTGAATAAAAATAAATCATCATCTTCGAATGAAATATCCATATTTACAATCGCTTCGTTTGCAGACGCCATGATTCTACTATTCTGTTCTGTCAAAGAATTAAAAGCAAGCTGCGCGCATACGCCGTGAATATGTCTGATGTCGCTTTGGTGTGTGGATGAAAAAAGTAGAAATGCAACTTGCCTCCTGTGGTGTCTCGATGTTTCATGATACATGCGACGTGAGCCAGAGTCGCATGTCTCCTTGGTGTGTGGCGCGCCTTAGGATAGCATATTTCCACACTAGGTATTCTAGACGCTGTAGTCACGTGGTTGAACTTCATATATCGAACTTGTTCACGTCAGTATCGCCAGCTCTGAAAAGTGGATTTCCATACTTTGGACAAAGCTTCCAGTCTATGCATGCGCCGTCTGCGTATATCGCTACTCTCTTATAAATGCATCCTGGTCTATATTTGTTCTCGTATACGCACCGCCACTGTCATATTTATAAATGAAGATTGTATTTATTGTCCACTGCGTTCTCAAACGTTTGAGATACTGGAAATTACAGTAACACAAAGTTTGATATTGGAGTAGGCAATCTTAAATTAAAATAGTCGACATGTTCCTGTAAACGAATTTATACACCATTTGATGACTACTCTGAGATCACAACCTTCTCAAATGTACTAAAACTGTAAAAAGTTATATTCAAATTCGTTCAGTGGTTGCTAAGAACGCTGTGAACATACATACAAAATGACTAGGGTGGACGAAAACAAATCTCTGAGTACCCTCACAAGCCTGTTATTATCGCCAAAATAGTGTTTGTTAACGCGTGCCGTTAGAAATGGTTGACTATGAACCCGATTCTAAAATTTGTTATTATTCATTTCTATATTGATGACGTCGTTGTTTAAAAAGCAACACTTTTCTCTATCGTTGTTTCTGACACTAACGATATTGAAACTGTACCGACAGCGCTCAGAATGCAGTGGACTTCACCCGAGGCTAACGAGAAAGACAGGCTACCGCGGTGAGTCCGATTCTTCTTTTTTTACAGACCGCTGGAGTCACGTGATGCTCTTTTCGCACACCTTCATTGGTGCATTCGAGCATCACATGACTCCAGCGGTCTGTAAAAAAAGAAGAATCGAACCCACCGCGTAGCCTGTCTTTTTCGTTAGCCTCGACTTCACCCATGTGACGTCAGCCGCGGGTAAACAGAAGAAAAACACAAATAGGCGCGACGAATATTTTTTCGGAGGGCATCTACCCGCAGAGGCGAGGCTATTGCCATTCGTGGACAAAGCCGTTCTGTTGCTATAAATAAAATTTAATTGGTTAAAAGGCATAAACTTGGTGGGTATGCCTTTATCTCGATTCTAATGTTTGTTGACGTCCTATTAAACAATTTCAAGAATGTGGGTTGTATAGCTTGGACAAAACATAAGTTCTACATCGGATAGGATAATCCAATTTTACATGAATCTGACCAGGTTTCAGGTCGGATTTTGACTCTTCCGGGTTGACCCGGATAAAAATCCTTTTCAAAGAAAGTCCTGAATATTTTTCAGATGAAAACTATACTTTGAAGATTAATTTATACAATATCGAGGTTTGGAAACAAACCTCGAACTGAACGAACCCCCGGCTCGTGTTCTATAGGAACATACGACACGGGTCGCCGTTGCCTGTGGCACCAAATAGCAGGCGTGCTACGCACACTCCGTAAAATCTATTAGTTCACCTTCTACCGCCAGGGGGAGCAATGTGTTTTATACGATCACTGAACACTGGTCCCCGCTACTTGCGGTGCCGTATAGCAGGCGTGCGTGCACGCGCTAAAAAATCTGTTAGTTCCACATTCGACCACCAGGAGGCGCACTCTTTTCTAAAGAAACCACTTACAGCGCGAAACGCCGGCACGTGCCTCCGCTGTCTGCGGCACCGTATAGCAGGCATGCTGCGCACGCGCTGAAAAATCCTTTAGTTCCACATTCCTTCACCAGGAGGCTCAATATTTTATTTATACTATCACTGAACACTGGTCCCCGTTACTTGCGACGCCGAGCCATATAGCAGGCGTGCGTGGAACGCGCTACAAAATTGTTAGTTCCACATTCGACCACCAGGTTGCGCACTCTATTTTTAGCAAAACTCTGTTATACAACTTATCCGTAGATATATTAGTCGAGCCGGGCCCATAGAACCCGAGATAGGAAAGTGCCTCTGGCGGTAAAAAGTGGAAATAAAACATGTAAAGCTATTGAAAACTAAGTTGAATGAACCGAGCCCGTTGACATCGGGCCCATAGAACCCGAGACGGGAAAGCGCCCCTTGATGGTAAAAAGTCTGAATATTGAACTGAATATAAGAACTGAAATATTGAAGACTATCGAAAACCACATTGAATGAACCAAACCTCGTTGCGATCGGGTCCATAGAAATCGATACAGGAAAGCATACCCTGGTGGAAAAAAATGGAACTAAAATATGCAAGGTTATGTTTGCATAATATGAAAGAGTGGTCAAAGGGCTGCCCAATGATATATCACATGAAGGATGTTAGAAAAATTGAGAGTGCCTCCGGGAGCGCAAGTAGAGGAAGGGGGAACGAGAGGTGCATAATATGAAAGAGTTGGTCACAGGGCTTTCCAATGACATATTACATGAGGGGTGTCGGCAAAAGTTAGAAAAGTGCCTCCCCAGTCAGGCATTGTGTGGGGGGATGTTTGATGGTAGGTGCATAATATGAAAAAGTGGTCACATGGCTTTTAAATGATATATCACATGAGGGGTGTTGGTAAAAGTTAGAAGAGTGGGGGAAGGGAAGCAGGATGTGCAGAATACGAAACAATGGTCAAAGGGCTGTACATTACAATGATATATCACATGAAGGATGTCGGAAAAATAGAGAAAATGCCACCGGGGAGGGGGAAACGGGCGATACATAATATGAAAGAGTGGTCACAGGCTTTCCAATGATATATCACATGAGGGTTATCAGCGAAAGTTAGAAAAGTGCCCTCAAGGGGGACAAAGTGGGGGGAAAAGGGCGGGATGTGCAGAATATGAGAGAGTGGTCAAAGGGCTTACAATGATATATCACATGAAGGATGTCGGAAAAATTGAGAAAGAGCCCTGGGGGAGGGGAATTTGAAGGAGGTGAAAGGGAGGCTTATAATATGAAAGAGTGGTCAAAGGCCTTTGCAATGATATATCACATGAGGAGTACGGAAAATGTTTGAAAACTGCACCCCCTAGAGGTCTTATTATCTCACATCCGTAATACAAACACACTATTACATGAGGGGAAGGTAAACTTTCAACTATCAAAATTTCAAACATAACAATATTTAGCTTTCTAATATTATAATGTATTCTGGTTCCTCTCTCAAGATATTTCAATTAAAAGGACTACGATAGAGCATGAATTATTATTCGCCCTTCTTTCAGATATAGAAATTTCCAATACTCCAATATTTTGCTATCAACTGGTTTTTATTTTCTCTCTAATGTTCAAACTTAGACAACCACCAGTATCTTTTAATTGTATTCCACTCATTTCATTTAAAATACAATTTTTTAATTTTATTTCCTTTTAAATACATACCTTTCATTTAAAATAGTACAGGTTACATTCAAAATACATATCTTTCACACATTGTGTGCGGGTACATTTCGCGGCGGAATTGTGCCGGGCGGGGTGTATTGCGTGCAAATTTAATTAACCCATACTAGTGCGTGTCCCGCGCTCAAGTATCAATCGTCAGAAAATGTGCGTGTCCCGCACACAATGTGTTAAGGGGATTCTCAAGCATATATTTTCCTCGCTCAGCAACGGGAAGCTTTCTGATGTTTCAATCACATGCACTCATTTCATTTAAAATACAAATCTTTTATTTATTTTTTCTTTTAAATACCTGAATTTAATTTAAAACAGATATTCTTTACACATTTAAGATTATTTTTCCCGCTTAACAACGGAAAGCTTTCTGACTCATTTTTGAAAATAAAACATGATACTTGGAGATATGATTATCAAAGTAATTTGTAATCAAACAGGTTTTTCATTTTTCGATAAATGAATTACATCTTGACTTATAAGCAATTGTTGTCTTAGGATGACAATTTTTTTCTTTCTTGCACTGCCACATCTGGAAATCTAATTAAATAAAAAAGAAAAGTGCCCAGTTAAACTGATGGCATTGAGCACACAGGCTATTTACACTAACTGTATATTATGCTCTTATTTCAAAGAATAATGCCCCTCGAAAAATAAATTAAGGGGGGCATTAGCCTCCCTCCAGTTTCTCCTCTTTATGCTTAATCAATGAGCCTCCAAATGTCATCAGGGGAGCACCTTATCAAAATAAACTGGTAACCAAATTTAAAGCAAATCGGATATAAAAACCTATTTACCTAAATTAAGGGCATATTAGACCTCCGTCCCCCCCCCCTTTATATTTAACCAATGAACTTCCAAATGTAATCAGGGAAGTGATGTGAGATGAAATCTCACAGTGTTTAAATTATGTTACTTATTTATTTCTTTGGCCTTATACATCGATGTTCTTTAAGCTTAAATCCATATTTATTTTTGCGTGGTCGGTTTCGCTTCACCGCACATCGGCAAGTTCGCTGACGTTCGGCTGCCCCTGGCATGGGATGCTTCTCCTTTGAACTTTGTACGATTGTGATGACGTCATCGGAGCAAGTCTCTCACGGCATATGCATTGAATGGGTGTTTGATCTTTCAGAGGTGTGTCCATTCGCTGTGCAGGGAGCAAATTAAAACAAAGCCTTTTAAATGTTTTCTTTTGGATTTGTTTATTAAGACATTAGCTAATATTTTAAATTCTCTAATAGATTTAAATCTTTTCTTTCAGTAACTTTTGAAGTCCCCGTATTCTTACTATAAATTAAAAATTCCGTTAATTTTAAATCAGAATCTGTTTTGTTGGAGAGCTGTCATGACTTAGTTTTGGTTTTAAAAGGATCGCGGGCTCCGGCTCCGGTCTGCCGACGCCGATGAATGTGGAATCCGGTAAAGAGCTTTTGCGTAAACGATGTCTGCGATTTTTAACAACTCCTGTTAAATTATTTCTTAATAATTTCTTGATTCATGCTGCACTTTTAAACTAACTAAATAACTTGAATTAATTTATGAACGGTGACCAACTGGAAGCCTTATCTTCTCTTCTCAAGATGAAAATAAAGAATTAATTTATATTGTTATCAAGTCTCCTCTTCATTTATTTTACAGACTACACGATCCAAGTAAGAAGTTTCATTTATTTCTATTTTTTTACAATTGCTGACCTCAAAGAACAGAGGGTTTTATTGCAAACATTACACAACGCATTGTAATTAAAAAGAATTCCAAATTTAATTATACCTTTCATATCACGGCACATTACCAGTTATATCACATTTGGTGCCGCAAAAACGGTGGTTCTGAAGAAAATTTAAATTGATTTAAAGAAAATCGTAATATTTTAGAACTTTTGTTCTCAGAATAACTTTTGAAAATTTTTTTGATGTGTTCAATAAAATTCAAGATTTATTCTTTTAGTGAATTTTAAGAAATATGGAATATTTTATGTAAGAATTTTTGCATAACTACATATGACAATATTTTTTTAGTATTGGAAGTTTCTGTTCTCAAAAAAAATTTCTTGCATAGATTTTTTCTGCTTTGAAGAATTAAATTTTATAATTCTAGAATAATTTTGTTCTGCTCCATCTTGAAGAATATAATATTTTACTAAGTTTCCCATATTTTTTTAAACAATTATTTAAATTAAGATCAATTTCCTATTGAATAATAGTCATATTTTTGATGATGCATAGTTATTATTCCATTTAAATAGTCTTATTTGAAAGAATTACATCTACATATTCTTTTATTTGTAATGAATTATTAGAGAACATAATTTTTTTAAAGAATGATTATTTGATATATATATTTTTGAAATGAATTATATATTGTTCTTAGATAAATTCTAATGAGTTTGAAATAATAAAATTGTTCTCAAGAACATATTTCATATTTTAAGAGGCTATGACTTTGGGTTTTTTAAATTAAATTTTTATGGCACTATTAAATTGCAACAAATTTTCAAATTCTGTATATATATATATATAAGAAGCATTATTTTTGAAATTATGATTACTGGTGCTGAGAAATTTTATTCTAATGTCATACTTATTATTCTGAAGCTGAAATTCTTCACAGAAGTTAGTAGTTGCCAATATCCTATATAACATTCTTGGAGATTTCTATGCTTCTGTTCTACAAATTTCAAATCAAGATATTTTGTTTAACAATAATTTGAATACAAGAGTTTGTTTATAGATTTATTCTTATGCCATCTGGACTGTGATGTTCTATTATAATCATACAGTTTGGCTTAGTGCAAAGATAATCTACAATTTATAAATTAATAATGTATGCATTTAAGAATATTTTCACATTTATTTTACAACTGTTCTCATGTTGTTTCTAAAAGCACTCTCAGCTGACAAAATTTTATATTTGAAAAATTCTTGTTGCTTCATTTTTTTAAAATATATTCTTATGGCAAGTTGTAATTTTGACATCAAGACCTTTCCACTCCATCGTATGTGCAGACTATGACAGTTTTCAACAAACAGGATTCTCATGTTGCTCTCAGAAAAAGAATGAAAGCAGCATTATTTTTTTTTCTCTTGAGAAGAAGTAGGCATGGGGCTACTTCATTCCTGTTACAGTTATATTCTTGAAATTATTTTACATCATCCATTTAAAAAAAAAAGTCTTATGGTTTTATACAGCTTTTAAAATAAGTTCTTATATTGTCAGTGTTCTCTGCAACAATTTTAACTGTGTGTTACTGCTGTTTCCCATATTTAAAGACTGTCTCTCTACATATGCTGCTCTAAGAGTTTCTATTCCAACCTGTTAAAAAAAAAAAATACTCACCTGCAAAAAAACTTTGCTTCATTCTCAACAATTTCTTACCTGATGAAGTTGGCCATTCACTGATGTGTTGTATCCATTTGTACTGACCTCTTCTCTAGTATTTTCCTTGTTTGATGATAGAAGATAAATATATTAATACTATACTTACCTGCTTACCTCACCATTTTATAACAATAACTTTAAAATTTATGCTTCATTTTCAACGCTGAAGTGATTATTGAAAGGGGTCATGTCATGTTTGAGTCATTTATCCTTACAATGTCTGATTCAATTCAATATCTTCGATGTTTGTCTCTAAAGCTAAATAAGATTTACGAGTAATCTCAGATGTTTTCTCAAGTAATAGCTGTTCCAAGACCTGATTATGGAAGTGTTGTTGGTTTGCCTTTTCTCTTGTGAGATGTAATTTATCCTTACTAAGTAGATTGGTTGACTTGTCTGCTCCTATAAGTCAGTGTTGCTATTTTTTTTGCTAAATCAAGAAGATTTATGAAATAGTATAAAATTAGTTACTTTCAATATTGATTCTTACATGTACCTGCTGCAGTTACAAGAGTTGTATTTTGATTCAGGAATTCTCAAGATCAATTTATTTTCTGTCTAAATTCCCCATATTTCAAAAATTTTATTGTGCCTTTGTTTTCATTTGTGAATATATCCAAAGTCTCTAAATTTTTATGTTGTCATATGCCTCATATTTTTACACAAGTAATTAAGTGAATGAATTCTGAAGATTTATTATTAATGAAGAAATTAAAAAATTTTTTAAGCATCAAATCAATTCTTATACAAGATTTCATAAAAAGACAAGAAAAGCACAGTTCTTAGTAACTATTTAACAGCGCCTTTTGATGTAGAAGTGTTCCTTGATGAATCTTCAAAATTACTAAGAAGTTTAAAGAAAAAGTGCTTATTGATATCATCACCTACCTACTTATGTCTCTTTTTTTCCCAAGATGTGTGTGTGAATCTTCGATTTTTCACCAAATACAACATCATTTTGTCTACTTCAGTGCTCTATAATTCATCCTTTTAGTGTGTCCGAAAATAGTGATTACTGAAAGTTAATGATTAGCTTCAAAAGAAGTGAAGCCTACATATGTTGTGTTGTCGCCAAAAAAAGTTCTCGTCCAATGTTCCTGTATAATGTCTATTCAACTGTTAAGTTGATGTTGCCTTTTTGTGTATGTCATCTAGAGATATGATCTGTTTCTACGTGGTAAATACAATGTTTACACCTTTGCAACAATACACATAACTGATGTCTTTTTGTGTACCAAAACTTTCAGCGTGTTTTTTTTAACATTCTGATAACATTTATTTATTTTTCATGCAAACTCTAAATTGTGTTTATAACGCTAAAGAATCAAGGATCTGTAGAGAAAGACATTGCTGTTGTTTTTGCAGTTATGGGATGGTATATTGTGCTATTTAGTGTATATAGTTATTTTTCTTTTTGCACAAGGTGTCAGGAGCCTTGTTTATGGAGATCCAAGCCACCTGAAACCTTGAGTAAAACATGAGTAGTCACAGTGTATATTGTTCTATGATTGTGGATGATAGTATTTTTTTACATGATTTCCTGATTTTTCTGCATGAAATTGTTATGTAAATGATTTATAATATTTATATTATGGTACACTTAAAAATTTAAATTTCCCATGATAGTGTCAATTTTTTTAAATCTTTCATTGTATATGAAAGCATTTATTTTTTTCTGGGGATCCCCACCCACCCACTCAACCAAATACCTACTTATTCTTAAAACCATGGTTTCTCAGTTTCTCTGTTTGTCTATAAGTTTATGAGTTTATCTTTATGCATATTTAAAATTGTATTAAGTGATGTCTCATATTTTAAAGAATAGTATATACTTTGAAAATTTTTGATGAGTAAATAATACAAAAAGTATTGGTGTTTGTTGATATATTGCTTTTATAATCTAATGAAAAGTAGTAAGAGTATATGTTTCAGCAATATAACACTTAATTCCTTTTAGACATGTCTCTCTCATATATATATATTGTTGCAACTACTTTAACTATCTGTGTTTTACATGTGAGTGGTCATTTAGTGCACGATTTGGCTACTTGTTTATGTGGAATACAGCTGGTTGTTTGAAGTCAAAATATTTAGTACTAAATTAAACTAAATTGAATTAAAAAAAAAAATGATGAATATCCTATTGTGAAAATGTTACTAAAGATATTTTTTATGTATGGCCAGTTTAGAGTAATTAAAAAAAAAATAAATGCTCTATTTTATAAGTTATAAGTCCTAGGCTGTGATCAAATACTAAAGTTATTTTGATCTTGGTTGCTTCTAAAGTGCAACTCTTCTTATATGGTATATCAATTTAATTAAATGTTTGATAATGAGCTCATTTTATATATGCCAATTCTCATTTTATATATGCTAATTCTGATTTTGTTTAGCATTTTTAATTAAGTAATACATAGAATTTTATATATGCTAATTCTCATTTTCTTTAGCATTTGTACTTAAGTATTTGTGAAGATAAGTTTATTACATCATACTGCAATTGCCATAAATGGAAAGATTTGGCATTTTTTTTTATGTATACTTTTTGACTATGTATACTTTTGATGTAATTTCTTTTTCTTCTCTCTTCCCTTTTGGTCACCACTAATTTTATTTGCAGCAGTTTAACTTTTGGCTTTATTTTAATATTTTAACTTTGATTTTTTTTCTCTGTCTTTGGCATTTAAAATTTTGTCATCCCGTTTCTGTAAAAGGTTTTTATTTCATTTTACCTTTTACATCACTTGCTCTGCCAAAATTTTACTCGGTAAATGGGGGTATTGTGAGATGAAATCTCACAGTGTTTAAATTATGTTACTTATTTATTTCTTTGGCCTTATACATCGATGTTCTTTAAGCTTAAATCCATATTTATTTTTGCGTGGTCGGTTTCGCTTCACCGCACATCGGCAAGTTCGCTGACGTTCGGCTGCCCCTGGCATGGGATGCTTCTCCTTTGAACTTTGTACGATTGTGATGACGTCATCGGAGCAAGTCTCTCACGGCATATGCATTGAATGGGTGTTTGATCTTTCAGAGGTGTGTCCATTCGCTGTGCAGGGAGCAAATTAAAACAAAGCCTTTTAAATGTTTTCTTTTGGATTTGTTTATTAAGACATTAGCTAATATTTTAAATTCTCTAATAGATTTAAATCTTTTCTTTCAGTAACTTTTGAAGTCCCCGTATTCTTACTATAAATTAAAAATTCCGTTAATTTTAAATCAGAATCTGTTTTGTTGGAGAGCTGTCATGACTTAGTTTTGGTTTTAAAAGGATCGCGGGCTCCGGCTCCGGTCTGCCGACGCCGATGAATGTGGAATCCGGTAAAGAGCTTTTGCGTAAACGATGTCTGCGATTTTTAACAACTCCTGTTAAATTATTTCTTAATAATTTCTTGATTCATGCTGCACTTTTAAACTAACTAAATAACTTGAATTAATTTATGAACGGTGACCAACTGGAAGCCTTATCTTCTCTTCTCAAGATGAAAATAAAGAATTAATTTATATTGTTATCAAGTCTCCTCTTCATTTATTTTACAGACTACACGATCCAAGTAAGAAGTTTCATTTATTTCTATTTTTTTACAATTGCTGACCTCAAAGAACAGAGGGTTTTATTGCAAACATTACACAACGCATTGTAATTAAAAAGAATTCCAAATTTAATTATACCTTTCATATCACGGCACATTACCAGTTATATCACAAGTGACTTATCAGAATAACCCTGTTTACCAAATTTGAAGCAAATCGGATAGAGAAACTCATTTATCTAACTCCCATCTACTCATTTAATGGGGGGGGGAGGGGTATTAGTCCCCCATTCCTCCCTTTAGACTTAAACAATGAACCTTCAAATCTAATCACGGAAGCACCTTATCAGAATTAACCGGTATACCAAATTTGAAAGAAATCTGATAATTCTGCATGAAAAACCCATTTATCCTAGTTAAGGGGGGGGAGGTGGTGGCCCTGCATTCCCCTCCCCCTTTATACTTAACGAATGAAGCCCCAAAACTAATCAGGGAAGTGCCTTATCAGAATGAATCTAAAAATAAAATTTCAGCAAATCGGATATTTCTGTCAAAAGTTATCGCATTACGTACGTACATACATACATACATAACATGCATAGACGCCAACATTGTAAAAACTGTATCAGGAGTAAACCAATTGAATTTCAGGAGTTTTGGACACTCTTCAGGAGTAAAATGTTCACGTTTCAGGAGTCATTTCAGGAGTTGCACATAGTTTTTTACAAGCTATATTTTTTACAAATATTCTCAGTCCTCTTGCAGCTTTTGCATTTATCAACACAAATATAATTTAAATAAAGGTTACTTAATTTACTTTTAATGTATTAATATTTTTATAACAAATTTATGAAAATGAAATATTTTTTAAAATCCCTACAGAGCAAAAAATCCACGATTGATATAACTGTGTGAAATTACAAGACTATTTTTTCCCATACAAAAAAATAAAGTGACTTTTTCCGCGACCAATTAACAAAATTCGCGAAGATTCACAGACGAAAATCGCGATTTTCGCCGCGACTGACGGACGAAGATCGCGATGTTTTGCCGCGACTAGCAGACGAAATTCGCGATGTTTCACCGCGACTGACGGACGAAAATAGAGATGTTCTGCCGCGGCTAACAGACGAAAATCGCGATGTTTTGCTGCGAATTGCAGACGAAAATCGCGATGTTTTGCCGCGACTGACAGACGAAAATCACGATGTTTTGCCGCGATTGACAGACGAAAATCACGATGTTTTGCCGCGACTGACGGACGAAAATCGCAATGTTTTGCTGCGACTTGCAGACGCAAATCGCGATGTTTTGCCGCGACTGACAGACGAAAACCGCTATGTTTTGTCGCGCCTTGCAAACGAAAATCGCGATATTTTGTCGCGACTGGCGGACGAAAATCGCGATGTTTTGCCGCGACTTGCAGACGAAAATTGCGATATTTTGCCGCGATTGACGAACGAAAATCGCAATTTTTTGCCGTGACTCACTGACGGAAATCGCGATTTTTCACCGCGACTCACTAACCAGGGGTGATTCTGAGTAAAAAAAAAATTCTGAAATTCACATCAAATTTTCTGAAAGGTTACAGTAGAGGGGTGTGAGGGGGGGATCCACTCCCGACACTAACTATATGTTGACAAAATTAGTGTTCTTTCGCGGTCTTTTGACGAAATTTGCGGGTTTTTTGATGAGATTTGCGGGGTTTTTTGCGATCTTTTGACGAAATTTGCGGGAGTTTTGCGATCTTTTGACGAAATTTGCGGGAATTTTTTCCGCGATCACTTGACGAAATTCTCGTTTTCCCGCGATTCTTCGGCGAAATTGGCGATTTTTTTTACGAACGATTGACGAAATTGGTTATTTTGACGGAATTGATTATTGTCGAAATTCGCGCTATTTTTTTATGTCTGAATTTTCGGATTGATGACAGATTTTTTTTAATTTTCGGAACCGAATGCCTTATACTTCCGAAACAGCGATTTTTTGCCGCGACTGTAAATTCGCAATGTTTCGCCGCGACTGACTGACGAAAACTGCTATTTTTTGCAGCGACTGATTGACCAAAGCAGCAATTTTTCGCCGCGACTCATTGACGAAAACGGCCATTTTTTGCCGCGAATGACTAACGGAATTCGTGATTTTCATGCAGTGCAGCGAATGATTGACAGAATTCGCAATTTTTATCATTGGCCGATTACCGGATTTCAGGAAATTTTTTCTCAACTGATTAACGCAATTCGCGATATTTTGCCGCGGCTGACAGCCGAAATTAGAGTTTTTTGCCGAATGAAAAAAATTGCGATTTTTATCAACGACCTATTGATGAATTTCACGATTATTTGCAGCGACTGACTGACAAAAGTTGCAACTTTTTTAAACGATCGGTTGGCGAAATTTGTGATTTTCTGCCGCGAGCGATTGTAGAAATTCTCGGCTTTATCGACTTATAGACAATTTTCGCGATATACTTGAACGACTGATTGACGAAATTCGTGCCTCAAATTTCCGTATTTTCTACCTTATTACCGTACTTCCGTATTTTATCCTACATTTCCGGAGAAACTCCGGAATTTCCGGAGATATTGGCATTTATGAACATTAGCTCTCAGGTTTTGATAGCCTGTGAGCTAAAAAGCAAACTTTGATAGAATTTTCTTAGAAAAATTTTGTCCTAACTGAAAAATGGAAAAAAACAACTTGATTATGCGGTTATCAATAATAGCACCTGCCAATTTGATGCATTTGTAAATAAAAATGAATTAAAAAATGTGCCAGAAGGTAGCCAGTTTGGATTTGAGAACAGCCTCAATCTATACAAAAAAAAGAAAGTTTCGTTCTGTGTGTGAGTGCGTCTGTTTCTGCTGACTAGCGAAATCTACCGCACATACAAAGCTGAAAATTTTTGTGAGGGTAGTCTAAGTCTTCTCCTGGTGCACCTGATACAAAACAATTTTTAATTTCTAATAATTAGTTGAGTTATTAATTAAAAACCCCAATTACAAGAATGGCAAATTATTTATAATTCAATTAAAGCATAGATTTTTATAAAATCGCAGGATTCCTTCTCGATCCAAGGAGACCATATGTCTAGCATTTGCGTAGCCAATGAGATGTGTTCTTGAAGCAGACCCAATATTATTTCAAAACAACACGTGACTAAAAAGAGTAAGTAATTTTCCAGCTCTATAGAATTTTTTTTAATACCGCATTTATCAATTTGAAATTAATGCACCTATGCACAAAATGTTACGCTGAATCAAGAAATCTATAAATAAGTTTTTTATTTTATAAAAAAATCAATTTTTAGAAGAAAAAAATAAATGTCTTCACAATTTGTTTATAAAGAAATTTTTGTATTTGTTATATTTGCAGGAATGGGGAGGGGAGGCAGTTACTTTTGATTAAATATCTCAATTAGTCCACATGACAGATATTATTATGATCAAATCTTTTAAATTCTTATTTGATTCTGCAACCCCCCTTAAGTAATATATCTACAGAAAGGTTGAATAACTTAGTTTCATTCGGATATATATTTTTGTTTAGAACAGAGTGCGTTATCTGAAGGTGGATATTGGAACTAGCAGACTTTGCAGACAAAGTACGTCTGCTATGCAGTGACACAGGAAGCGGGCACATGTGTCAGAGTTTTGTTCAGAACAGAATGCACCACCCTGGCAGTGGAAAGCAGAACTAACAGATTTCTCAGTGCATGCACAACAGGTATAAAATCATATGAATTTAAGGTTGATTTAAGAATATTATCACTTGCCCGAGCAATGCTGGACAGGTCAGCTAGTTTACAATAAAAACAAATGTTCTAAAGAGCTTGTTAAACATGTATTTCAAACCAGGCTTGCGATTGATTGGTTGCTCATGATCCTTAGCTTCCCAACAGCTATTTCTAGTTTCGTATAGTGGACTCCATCAGTATATACTATAGTTTCCTGAAACACTGTGAGTTCAGAAGTATCTTACTTGTTTTACTAATTGCATATAGAAGGGAAGAAGAAGTTTTTTTATTTTAATGTGGGTATGTATAATAGAGTCTTTTGTTTTGCAGGACAGGAAAGGGTTAAAATTAAATGTTGGAAATATACAGTTGACTTCTTCAAATCCAAAAATGCCTAAAATTTGCACATCATTGCAAATGTAAAAAGTGAAACTTTCAGTTCAGATGTAGGGCAAAAATTCACCATTTTTAACACTTTCCAATATAGTTGAAAAGCGTATATGACTTTGATTTGTTTGTCTGTCCATGCTCTAAACCGTGTAAATATTTTTCGATTGACATGTAATTGATATACATTATTGAGCTTTGCCATGGCATGTTTGGTATTGAAAATGGAGTGTGTAGCATGCATAATTCATTTATAGGGGCATTCAAAAGTATTCCATTATGTTAAGGTCTATGGGAAAAAAAATGATTTGCGGGGTATTTCAACAGTGTTACAGAATTTTAAACATAATGAAATTTATATACATTATTGAGTTGCACTGGTACTTATAGAATACATTATCTGTAGCACAGACAGTACACATACAGGGGAACTCAAAAGTATTCTGTTATATTATGGTCTACAAAGAAAAATCATTTGTGGTGTATTTTAATGATGTTACTCCATTTACAAATAAATAAGAGTGCTATGAATTTCTGAGATGCACTAAAACATGCTTTCTGTAGAATATGGGATGTAAAGCATTTATCATTCAATTACAGAGTCATACACAAGAGCCGGTTATATAATAATCTACCAGAAAAAATTGTTCAAAGCGTATTTTAATTATGTTGAATGCTTTCAAACTTGATGGAATTGATATACATTGCTGAGCTTTACTACAAGATGCTTGCAGTAGAATATGATGTGTATCACATTTATTGTTCATTTACACATAAAAGATTACGGATACAACTACAGTAGGTATCTGAAGTATTGTTTATTAGGGATGATTGTTGAAAGTGTGTTTTCTGTTATGGTATCTGCTTAAAGTATAACTAAATTGTTGCACACTACATCAGGGTTCGCAAAGCTGGGCCCAGTTCGAAAAAACCCGGTGGGTTTTTTCAGAATGGGCCCACTTGAAAAAGCCCACTGAAAAACCCATAAAGTGGGTTTTTTCAATTTTCATATATAATTTAAAAATTTAAACAACATATAAATTTAATGAATTTAAGTCATTTCAGTTAATTTTGAAAAAATATTAATATGTAAAAGCCATTACATACAAATAAAAATGTATTTCAGCACATTGAAATACTTTACTAACATAGAACCTAGTAGGCAACATACATAGTACATAATTATAGGTATGTCTTTATATAAAAAATTCAAATCAACTATATTCATGGAAATAAAAATGTGTATTTTACTTTCTTCTATCTTTACAAGAAGAAAATATTGGATTCGTGAAAACTTTCAACTTCCAGTTCATGATTGATTTATATGTTTTAAAAAGGTCCTGAAGACAATTTGATAGTTTTTAGAAAATGACTGTCTGTATGTGAAAAAAAATTTGTGGGTGCTCTATCTCAAGAACTAATGCACAGAATTTCACAAAACTTTTACTAATACAAAACTGGATTAGACCTTGATGTAAACTGGTGCTGATTAGTTTTTGATGTATACTGCCCAACAGGTGGCGCTGCTATGCTGCATTTATCTCAATTTTTGCAATAGCTTTATCTCAAGAACTAATGCACGGATTTTCATAAAACGTCAGATTCAGTTACAAGTTAAGTTGTTGCTTATTGAATTTTGGTGCATATCGCCTAATAGATAGTGCTGCTATGCTGCATTTTTCGCGATTTCAGCAATAACTCTAATCTCAAGAACTAATGTACGGATTTGAAAAAAAATTAGATTCAGTTAAACCTTGATATAAACTGGTGCTGATTAGTTTTTGGTGTATATCGCCCAAGCGGCGCTGTTGTGCTGCATTTATCTCACTTTTTGCAATAGCTTTATCTCAAGAACTAATAATGCATGGATTTTCATCGAACTTCAGATTCAGTTAGATGTTGACATAAATTGTTACTGATCAGGTTTTGTTGTAAATTGAACAACAGGTGATACTTATATCTCCTTGTTAAATGCGTCCAATTCAACAAATCTATATTTTACAATCCTCATGATGGGTATAAACTGTCATTTAATTTTGGCACTGTGATAGCGAATTTTGAATTAGTAACATGTATGAGATAGAAGAAACTTTTGGGATTGGCACATCCGACTAGTTTATTCCTTTTTTTCTTCCTACTTATATATTTTAAATTTTAATATTCTATTCATTATTTGATTTAAAGAAAATTAACAATTTTATATCTTCTATTATATTTAAAATTAATTTGTGAGAAACACTGGCATTTAATTAATTTAAATTCATATAATTTATACAATTTATAACTTGTAAAATAGCATTACAATTATATTGTATATAAGAGAACAATGTATTTTTTTATGTATAGTGTATATAATATATAGAAAATATAGTATACAATAATGTAATTATGCCTGTATTATACTTTTGAAAAAACCCAATTTTCCCCAGGGAAAATTGGGTTTTTCATGAAAAAACACGAAAAAACCTACATGGGTTGGGTTTTTTCAGAAAAACCCGAGTTTTTGAGAACCCTGCACTACATGGTGAATATAAATTCTATAGGCCATATAGGAAGGTTACACAAAATAATTCGTAAGCATTCCTGAGAGAGTGTGTGAATTGTTTAAAGGTGTTTTTTTTTATTTGAGTTATGCATTTTCAAGCTCAGCTACATTTAGTTTACTCAGAGATATTTGTAGCATATAAATAAAATCATATACAGTGCTATGTAAAAAACTGGATAAATGGCTGCCTATTGACAGAATTTTTGGAAGTGTGATTTCAGTAGTTTTAAATGTGCTTTTCCCTCAATTAAATTTCAGCTTAATATGCAGGTTGTATAAAAGTCTTATATGCAGGGATGCACAAAAGAATTCAAGTACATTTCCATCTTTGCTTTGGTGGAAATTGCTAAAGGTGAATTTTCAAATGTGTTATGAATTTTCTACCTAAACTAAATTTTAGCATACTATGTAGAATATACAGAGCTGCACAAAAGAATTAGAGTACCATTCTGGGTATGTGCAGCAATTCTTGAAATCTATTCTTCAAATGTGTTCATGCATTTTCTGAAAAGTTTACTTAGGTATCTTCTTTACCTTATTAAACAACAAAGTTTTTAAAAAGTATTCTGGAAGTGTTGGAAAATGTTTCATAATCTATGCTTGATGCAGCACAATTTTTCTTTCTTGTTTAAATTTTTATGTCATTTCACACACATTTTAAAATGTAATTCTGGTTAATATGACTGAATTCATGCTTTCTCATAAAGAAAGTATAAATTTACTTCTGAAAAAATTCAAAATAGCACTGATATCAGTTGTAATCATGATCTTTTTACCAAATAATTTATGCATTACTATATCTTTTATGGTTATAAAATTTGGCTAAACGTGAAATAAAACTTTGTTTTTTGACAATTTAGATGTAAATTATTAGTGTACCTTTATGAGGTGAGTTTCATTAACTAATCGAAGAAAAATTTATATCATCATTATTATGCATATTTAGTTTTTAACTCGATTTTTACTTTTAGTATTACAATAATTTTTTAAATATTCTTAGTTTTTGTTAATTTACTCTAATATTTAATTATTTTACTGTTTACTACAGTATAAGCATTAATTATGATTTCAAAGACATTATTACATTCTAATTACTATTTAAAAATGCAATTAAAGCAGTGACCAGAAATCTGCAAAATATGCACAACTTGTAGTTACAAGCTATGCAGATTTGAGGGAATCTACTGTATATCTAAATTTAAAAATACGATCGAAAATGTAGCTAATTTCGATGTTGCCTTAAGACATTCTACTCTGAATTAAAATGTTTGTGATTTAAATCTCTTTCTATTCTATGCTATGATACTGAAATGCACTATATAATTATAAAGATCAATCATGAAAGAGAAAGTTAATCGAAAAAATACAGATCTAGAAAGTTCATTATAAGATTCACAGATTTCTGCTTTTCAAACGTTTTAAAATAATTTGAGTGTGAATGAAAATTAATTTTTATAACCTACGAGATATTAAAAGTTCTTTTTCCTCTTGGGTTTTATTCATTTTTTACTGAAAGAATGGATTGCAACCCTGATCTACTATACAAAAATTATTTGCAATTGTTTACTTCCATCTCTTAATCTCATCCCTTTTGAAACACTTTGCCTAAATCTAATGCAGTAAAACCCGTTTTTCATTTATACGTTGTATCATTTGTACTTTTACATTTATATACGTCATTTCAGTGCAGTCTTGATTCATCACTGTGTATTTTAATGTTGTAATGTTCTGTTTATACATCATTTCTTTTATGCTGTAACTGATTTTCTCAAAATTTTTCCCCCAGCATCGTTCTTTTTTTTTCTGCTAATGATATTTAGAGAAAGATGAAGAACAAACAACAAGTGTAATTGCTACAGGTGTTATTTCAATTTTGCAGAACAGGGAGTGGGATAAAAAGAATGGATAATGGGTGGTCTGGTCACTTAGAACCTTTTTTGCTTTCCACAATATTAGTGAGAAAACTTTCCAGGAACTTAACTCCATAAATAATGCTGTACTTAAGTCTGAAAGAGAATCAGCATGTCAGACGATGATTAAAGATTATTTTAAATAAAATCTCTTTATACATACAATAAAAAAAGTGATGTAGGGGAGAGAGGGGGGGGGGCAGATGTAAACATGGGGCACATGTGAACAGTAAATATTTCACTCAGTTAATCTGAAATAAAAAAAATACCAATATATGAAAGTATTGGTACCATCTTTTGGCTGAATTTTCAGAACAATGAGCAATTTTGATTTCCGGTTGTTTGTAATTTGTTTGTTTTAGAAGATGTTAAGTAAAAAAGTCATCTAAAGTTATTGAAGAAAAATTCATTCAAGACATTTTAAAAGTAGAATTTCAGTGTTGCATTCTTTAGTGGCATTAATTAGGTAAGTCTACAAAAAGTTTTGTTTCCTTATTTCAATTAAGAATATCTTTTTTCTTTAAGTTAGGCTTAAGTTGGTAGATGGGGCACTTATGAACAGTTCACAAGTGCCCCATTTTTCTATTTTAGATTATGAATGTATTTTTTAAGTCTGTGAATGCATTTTTTTTTTTTTTTTTTTTTTTTAGTTTAAAATTTAATTACCCTTGTCAAACATTGAGCTATAAATTCAATGTTTTTAGGATTACTTCACAGTTTTAATTTACTGGAAGTTAGATAACAATTAGAAGTGGTGGCTTTCTGTAAAAATCAATATATTTGTTATTCTTTAATGATTTCCAGTTTTAAATGTATTTATTTTTTCTTAGCCCATAATAAAGTACTTGTAAGATATTTTATTTTATGAAAGTTAAATTTAGTTGGCCAAAAAAAGTGATAAGTAGTACTGTGATAATCATCAATTTTTTGTATCACAATTTTACCAATTTATAAAACCACGATGCACAATTTTGTTATACACATTGCATAACATTTAGAAAAAAGTAAAAACACAATAACAAAATTATTCAATAACTTATTTAAAAGTAACACAGTTTTGCTACGCTTGACTCAAAAAGAGTAGGTATATTAGTGTATAATTTTACGAATAATTTCTTGTATCTATGTTGAAACATTTATTGATTGATTCACACAACTAGAAAGAAGGCATCTAGTTAGTTTTTATTCACAAAAAAATATTTTTGTCTTATTTATGCATGTGTTCACATGTGCCCCAAGTCTGTTCACAACTCCCCCTCCACCGGGGCACACATGAACAAATTTAGACAATTCTTAGAATGATGATATCAGTTAGAAATTTTTGATAAATGCATCCAAAAGTTTTACCAAAGGAACAAACAAAGTGTAAATATTCATATAAATAAATTTTTGTTGCAATAGCTCATAACAATTTTGAGAAATAGTCAAAAATGTAAAAATTGTTCACATGTGACCCCCTCTCCCCTACAAAAAATATAAGGATTGATAATACTCAATTTTATTTTTCTATTTCAGAAATGACTATTTAATGTTTTTTTTTTTTCAATATATAGTGCATCTTGAACAACAAAAATTACAGCAAAATTAAATTTGTATGACTGCAGCATTATATTTGCACAGTCAAAGATTTTATACCTTTGGCGACTAGGGGAGATTTGGGACAGTTGATCCCTAGGTCTAAAACCAAAGAAAAAATGCAATTAAGTCTCTGAAACTGGAAACATTAATAAAATGATCCCTTATCAACATATTTAGCAACATACTTTGATTCCGCCATTTTTATTTTTCTTGTAAAAGAGGAATCTCTGTTTTCTTACAATCAAACTACTTTTTGAGTACGTAGTTTGTGTTTCATATTTTTTGCTAAATATAACTAAATTACTTAATTTTATTGATATAATATACTAACGTACTTTACTCCTTAAATGTTGTTATTTAAATTCAACACAATATTTTTGATTTAGCAACTTTTTTTCCCCAAACATGCACATTAGGGACACTTGATCCCTGTTGTATGGGGAGACTTGATCCTGGGGATCGAGTCTCCCCAAACCAAAGTTAAGCTAAATTAATGTTAAATTTTATTAACCACCTACTTCTTGTTGTGATATTTAGATATTATCTGTATTAGTTAGAATATGGTTGCTTGATTTTAGATGGTTGAGAAAGACAGAAAGTTAATATGTGGCTGCATATGATGGTTAGCAAGCACATGGTGGATGAATGCATACGTGAGACATACGTCTAACTTTGCAAAATTTTTACAGCACTTCGTAAAGAATGCAAGATATTATAACCAAAACAGTAAAGTGTTAATTATAATGAATAATCATGATAACCATATAAGCATTGCATTGAGAGTTTGAATTATGACAAAGAAAATGGAATAATTTTGTTAACAATATCACCGCACACTTCTCACAAATTGCAGCCTCTGTATCGTATTGCATATGGACCATTTAAAAGCAGCTGTTCAAGCCTGGATGACTAAACATCCTGCTCAAAGAACAACAATTTATCAATTTGCTGAACTGATCGGAATTGCCTATCCTAAAGCCATGATGACAAATAACATAATAAATGGATTTAAAATCACTGGAATATCCCTTAAACAGGAATTTCTCAAGATGATTTTTTATCATCTTTCGTCTCAGATCAACCATTAACTCCAACAAGCAGTAAAAATAATACAGTTAAACCAAACATAGTGACACCAGCAGACATACAATCCTTCCCTAAAGTTTCATTATCAAAAATGGGAAAATCTAAAGAAATGAAAAAAGGGTCTTCAAAAATTTTGACAAGCACACCAACTAAAAGACAGAATGAAGAAAAATACAAGATCGTCAACTGAATAAAAAACAAAAGTCAGGAAAAACTCATTTCATCCCAAGAAAAAAAGTAAAAATACTAAAAGTGAAAGACTCAAATCTTCAGAAAGTTATAAAAGCAGTTATAGTGTTTATGATTCAACCGACCCAGATCCACTTGATGACAATTCTAATGAAATCATTGAAGATCCAAAATATTTGTCGATTGGTGAAAATGACTTTGTCATTGTGTGAATTCTGGGAAAGAAGAAAATTAGTCATTTCGCAGGAAAAATTTAAAAGAAGATTTTATCATCTGAATATGAAATCAATTTTCTAAGAAAACGAGGACTTAATTTCAACCAATTTATGTATCCAGAAAAGGTTGACAATAGTGTTGTGGATAATGATGACATTGAGAAAAAACTACCCAAACCAACCATACTCGGTGGAATTCTTCAAACTGCAATAATCTTAACATTTACATTTGGTTTTTCAAGCTTTGAAAATGTTTTTGATCATTGTGTTTTTTTTTTCCTTTTTACATCTTAGTCAACAATAAATTTGATTTCTACTAATTAATTTGAGTCATTTCAATGCATTTGTTTTGAGGATCAAGTCTCCCTTGGCAAGGGATCAAGTCTCCCTCCAATTGAGGAGACTTGATCCTTTTTTTTATTTTTTGGAAAACTATTTATTTTTATTTTAAAAATAATTTTTCAAAAATAAGAAAAATACTGTAACAAGAAAGACACATGAGCCTTTAAGAATAACTGGAAACATTTTTTAAATATTTTGTTTTTTCCAAAATAAAAATTAAAAAGTGAAAAAGGGATCAAGTCTCCCCTACTATTTTGATTGTATGTCTTTCTCAGTTGTATGTCCTTTTAGAATGGTCCCCTGAAAGACGTATATTCGGTGCTTTACTGTATAATTTTGTTATTTCACTTTATATTTTGCAACACTAATACAGTAAATGCTGTTTAAATGAACCATGTTCACGTCCAGCATAGCTGCTGTTTCTATAATCAAGAAAAAAAAAAAAAACATCTATCTACCTGAATTTAAAATTCTTGAATCAGAAATTTTAATTAATAATAATAGGTAAAAAAAAAAAAAAAAAAAAAAAAAATCCAATAAATATTGTAAAAAAAATAACAACATATTGAATAATTCTATTATACATTTTCTGGTTCTATACACATTTTTTTCCTTAAGGAAAAAAATCAAGTAAGTTTCACAGACTATGCATTACGATTTCATTTATTAAAAAGACTAATTCAATTAACTAGTGATTCAAATAAGCAGTGATTACAGGATTTATTATCAATAAACCTCCCTTTGAAGCCAAATTCTGGCTGTGCAGTATTGTTTTGATTTATATTCGTATTACAGTTACAAGGATTAATATTGATAATTTGTTCATAAATAAGAAAGTTTTTTTATTTACAAAGTATAATTTATTATAATATATTTTTACATATTTATTTTATGTGTTTTTGATTATGTAGTATATAAAATGATATTTCTGTATTATGAAAAAAATAATTTTAGAGAAGGTAGTATCAATTTACATTAAATACTTTTAATACCCATTATTTATACTTAGTGCGTTTATAAAAAAAATTTGATTGAACTAAAAATAATACTTATTATTATTTATTATACACTTTGCATTTAAAAAATAATTTTTAATTGCACATTCTTATTTAATAATTATTCTATATAGCATTATTCCCAATTTCATGGTTTGCAATCTTCATATTTTTAAATCAGAGTATATAAAAACCAAAAACATTTAAAAGGAAAACTTTATTTCTATGCTATTTTTCTCAAAAAAGAATATTATACATTATAATAATATAGCATTAAATCTAAAAAACTTTTCATCTATGACATTGTATTTAATAAAGTTTTAGCAAAATATAACTTGTTGCTAACTTTTATTCCATGGGCTACATTCACTGATACATTCTATTTTAATCATAGATTTTATTTATTTATAAAATTATGTAATTTAACTATTTTAAGTGTGTTCAAGAATATTAGAACATAAATGTCGTTTAAGTTGTGCATTAGCACATTTATATTATGACCTTACATTCTATTGTTTATGAAAGATATACAATTAAAACACAAAATAAGTTCTTTAAGATAGACACAAAATAAATATTACAGTAAACTCTCTATATAAAATGCATAAGATTTAACATGTTCCACTTTGTAAAATCACAACGCAATGAAAAAAATTCATATTTTCAAATAGATTAATTATTAAAGTGAAATTTTAAAATCAAAGTTTTACAAAAGATTTATAAATTTATACGTTCTAAGTGTTGATTCTAATTAGCTTTATAATTCATCACCTCATTCTCATTTACAGCATGACGCTATATGATTTCACAAAATTGTAAATAATATCATGTGATCAAACCATAAGTAACCCTAAAGACACCGCCAACAAGTAATGTTTTGGCGAAGATTTGGCGACAGACACTGTCTACCGGTTGCATTTTTATAGAGACGTCCTTGTTTGTAATAACAGGTAACTTTTAAAGCATCAATTTATTGATCTCACCCTTTTTGCTAAAATAAGTTAATGGTAAGATAGTTTCTTTGGTTAATCTCCTACAAAAAATTATACAATTTGATAACATTACCGCACAAAATATCATGTGTCGCAACTTTCATTTTTGCTGATATTTAGTCATTTAAATCATTATTAAAATATTTTATTTATAGCAGATAATTTCATTATTTTACTATTTATTTGTTAGTTTAGCGAATACTATTTGAATTTCAAATTAAAAGCAGTAAATTGGTTTGATTTTTTTTACACATTGTGTTTCTCATATAATGATTTTGATTGTATTCTGTTATTTTTAAAATAACTGATCACATAATAAGGTGCCTCTGTAAAGTTTATCAAAATTTCCATAAGAGAATACTCTCACTCAAGAAACTACTTCAAGAATCTGAAATTTTGATATCTTCATAATGTTAGACCGGTTGCCAGTAAGTTCTGTGGATGCACTGTTTTTTTTTTTTTTATTCTGTTGTTTTATTACACTCAGAAGAATGGTACTTATGTATCCTCATGCTGGGAAAACCCACTATACCAATAATGACATTACAGTATAGGATCTGTTACCAGAATGCTTGGGATCTGAGATATTCTGCATAAGCAGCTTTTCCATAATTCAGAACACTTTAGTACTATAAGTATTAAGAATTGCACAAAATAATGGCATGAAATGTATAAAATATGAATAATACAGTAAAACCTGTGTAAGTTGACCACTTGCGGTGCCACACTTCAGTGGTCAACTTAGACAAGTGGTCAACTTATAAAGGGTGATGATAAATTTACTTTTTTTTTTTTACGTAATATTCATGCCATGTCATTTTTTCCCACAAAAATTTTATTTATTAACAGGGCTTTAAAATAATATTGTATTACCATGCATATTTCTAACACCTTATAAAAGAAAAGATTAATTACAAGAATGAATTAATAGTTTTGTATCAATTTTTAAATCAATTAGTATTAACTACTATTTATTTAAAAAAACAGTCAATTAATATACAGCTAATTAGTAATTCTTCAAACTATACTAGTTATTACACATAATTTATAAAAATCATAAAAAACACTTGTTTTTTCATATGTTAAGACAAATACACATTCTAAAATTAAGTTTGTAATTTACATTACCTATTTGTCCAAGAAAAACTCTGTTATTGTAGTTTGACGCTGATTTTTGGACTTTACATCAGCCCAATGTTTTTCAATGCAAACATGGAGATCCATTATCTTTTCAGAAATATCAGGCTGCTTATCAGAAGCATAGGACATTAAATTTTTTACACAATCTAAAGCCTCTGAAAACGTTAAAGGAGTCTTCCTTGTGTTTTCATTAATCGTCTCCCCTTCACTGTCTTCTTCTTGATTATCTTCTATTTCTAGAGATTTTTTCATCTTTGTTAAGATATTAGCAGCTATGTCTTCTGCATTCTCTTCAACTTCTTCGTGCACAACGATGTCATTGTCAAATGAGAGAAAGGATTTTTCATCGACCAGCTCTTGCTGAGTATTTACTGGCAAAGTTTGAATTTAATTCTTCAAACAAAATTCAGTCTCTTCTTCGTTCAATATTTCATCCACACTTTTAAATCTTCTTTATAAAACGATTTGGAAATAGTTGAAGAAGATAAGTTTTTCCAAGAATCATTAAGCCAACGAATTGCATCCAAAACATTTACTGATTTAGTAAAGTCTGAAAAATCATTGCAGTGTTCAATTTTTGTAATGAGGCACTTCAACATTAGTTTACGATAATGCAACTTAACTGCACAAATAATGCCTTGATCTAGAGGTTGCACAAGGGAGGCAAAAATGCTATTTCAATATTGGTGAAAGATTTGGAAATTTTATGACTGGATACATTGTCAATAAATAAAATTATCCGCCTACCCTGTTTTTTCATTTGGAAATTAATATCTCGAAGCCATTCTTCAAAAATGGATAAATTCATCCAGGCTTTTTTGTTATATTTCCATGACACAGGTAGATTCTCAACTTTAACACCATTTTTTTAAAAAGCACGAGGGTTAGCAGCATTTCCAATTACAAGGGGTTTCAATTTTTCCCCTGTGACACTACAGCAAAGTAAAACAGTTAGTCTTTCTTTCGGCATTTTGCCTCCAAAACATTTTTCATTTTTTGATACAAGGGATTTTGTTGGCAATTGACGGAAAAACAGTCCTGTTTCATCTGCATTGAATTGGTTTTCAGGCGGATAATCTTTCACAATTTCATTTAATTTTGCTGTCCAGTCTTCTGCAGCATTAGAATCTGCTGAAGCAGATTCACCTCAAAGAGTATGGAAATTTATGTTGTTTCTAGATCTGAAGGATTCTAGCCATCCATTACTTGCATTAAATTCAGAAATTCCCTATTCATTTGCAATATCTTTAGCTTTAGCTTGGAGCATAGGCCCTGAAACTAGAATATTTTTGGAACGACATAGCTTAAAAAACTTCCAAACTGCCAGATTAATTTCTTCATTTGATGTTTTTCTCAATTTTCTTTTTCTATCACCACTACAGTTCTCTAGCCACAATTTAGTTATTTCCTCCCCATTCTTTGATATGTTAGACACTGTAGTTTTGGAAATTCTATATCTATCAGCTAATTTTCTCTGGCTTTCTCCTTTTCTAATTAAATTTCATATTTCTTATCATTTGAAAGTTCAACTAATTTTCTTTTTTGAGCCATTTTAGGTTAATAAAATCTTCCTTGTTAAAAAGCAATTACAAAATATAAATGTCTTGAATACTGCCTCTACACCAAGTTTACTAGATGAAAATAATAATCCTTCTGTACTACAACACAGTTCTAGTGTAACTCATCACTTGTTGTTACTATTGCCACAAACCATTGCAACTGGTGGAAATATTTCTGCTTACAAACTAGCACCTGGGGTTATTGAAAGAAGGGAAGGAATGATAAGAGAATGGAAAATAGAAGAAAGAAATCTAGAATCAAAGAATGGAGGGGGGGGGGGGGGTTGAAAAGCCAAATCCCCAAGACCAACAATGTAAGAATAGATAAGCCTTGAATAATTTATCTACACCTATCTTTGCTAAAAGCATTCCCCAGGATAATAACTATTTCACCCTTTTAGAAATTCTAGTTAAAAAGTAAAAAAAAAAAGAACAAATTTCGTGCAGAGTTACTTTTTTTTTATTTATGATTTGTTAGCTTTTTGGGTGGTCAAGTTATAAAGGGTTTTGATGGGCATTTTATAATAGTTCTAGTCAAATTTGAATAATTTCAGTGGTCAAGATACAAGATAGACAGGTGGTCAGGTTACAAAGGGTTTGTCTTATAGTTTTGTATAGGATAAATTTGGTTCCTGACAACAGAGATCAACATAGACAGGTGGTCAACTTTACAGGTTTTACTGTATATGTAAATACATAATTACAAATTTGTTAGTTTAATAGCTTATGTCACAAAATAAAAAACATTCTGAATTATACAATTCAAATTAAAAAAAAAAAATTAACATATAAAAAGGTTGCTTAGAGAGTGTCTCTTACACTAATTGTTCCTGTATCCTGTATACTGATATGATTTGCTCCATTCCACAAATCAGTTGTTCAGTTGAAAAATGTAACTCATTTGAATTTTTTTTTATTTACCTCATTCTGCTGGTCATCATCACTTCCATTAGACATATTATTTGTCATTATGTCACAAATCTCACTGCCACATATATGATGACTTACAGGAGTATCTTCATCAGCGTTTAGGCATCTTTACATTGCATTTTGATCCAGGAATTGAGTTTCTGAACATGAAAGTCCTGAAGCATAGTCCAACAGATTTGTAATAAGTTCCTTCTCATTTTAATTTTTAAGTCTTCAACTTCAAACTCATCCACATCATCAAAAGATATCGCAGATGGCCACAAATTACACTACCCATCGACAAGTGTATTTTCGTCTGCTGCATCTCATGCTTGCTGTAAAATATATCTTTAATTTTTACATTTTTGAAATGAAACAAATTAAGTTTTGATTATCCTTTTGCATTATGGTTTTCGGATCATTCTGAATACAGGGATGACAGGTAATGGATCTGATACTGTATTACATAAAATAATGTTGAATTAAGCAAGAAGAACCTCACAGAAACTCTGAGGATAAAGTTTTAAATTTTTTATTGTATTTTATTTTTACATTTATTTTGTAGTATATTCTTGCAAAAAAAAAAACAGTTTTTTATTTTACCTTGCATAAGCCTTTTTTTAAGAAAAACTTTTACAGGAAAATCTCCCACCCTCCCATACACACATGCAATTGGAATTTAAGGAAACTTTACATCTCTAGGACAGTTTAACTGGTATTCAGTGTTGTAGTCATAAAAATACCAGAGGGTAAATGCTATAGGCAAAGGGTATATGCTAAAGTCATGAACGTCATGCTTTAGAGTACATGCTATAGCTTTATTTGAGAAAAACAGGGTATACAGAACTTCTTTAAAAAATTCAGATGGTATACCGTAAAATCCCGTTAATCCGCCCTTCTCGATTAAGTGCCCCCCTCCCACTTTGTAAACAAATTGGAAAATTCAAGAAATCCCAATAAAGCGCCCTCCCCACAAAAAAGTTTCGGTGCGCATGTCAAGATCAATTTCAATCATTTCTTTACCTTTTCTTTTCAAATAAGTCTATTATTCTACTTACCTTTGATTTCATTTATTTCTTTCAGTTTATTCAAATCTCCTTTCGGCGTTTGCACTTACCTTTTGTTTGTTTTCATATCGTCGTAAACCTCAGAGGAAGCCGTAAACGTAGTTCAGTATTCGTTTTACGATTCAATTAAGAATCGATTCATGTCATTGAATTACCGAATGGTACAGCTACGTAACTTCATATTTATGCGTATAATTAATATTTTTCATAATACCACTAGCCTTGTGTATTATTATTACTAAATATATAAAATAATAGTGATAATAACAATATACAGCCTTTTTTTTAGTAACTTTCGGAATTTTATATCGTGTTGGTTTTCTTTCTAGAAGAAAGAAAAAGTTATGGTAGATGGTGCCAAAATAACGTGAAATCGGATTTATTGATATTATTTATTTTATTATTATTATTATTATTAAGTATTGAATTGGTGATTTAATTTGATATTTGAAGGTGATATACATAATATTTACTTTATATATCACTATTTAAAATGAGTTAATGTAGTGATAAGGTTATTTTTTTTATGTCAGTCTGATTTAAATTTCCGATTATAACACATTTCTTCTTTTTTTTTAAAAAATTAGTTTCATTTGCAATATTTTTCATGTTGTTATTGTGATTTGTATTATTTATTTAGCCTTTATGGATAAGAAATGATAATTAAAAAAAAAATCGGTTTTTAATGTCCATAATACACAACAGATGGCGACACCGCATAAAATGCTACAAGTTTTTAAAAGAATTTTAGGACATTTTCAAACACAATTTTTTAGTGTTTTTTAATTATTTTAAATTATTAAGTTCCTTTTATTTTTCTGTTACCATATTAATGAAAAATATTAGTGTTGTTATTTACCTATATGACAGATATTAGTGTTATTATTTATCTAAATGCATTCCAGTTTCAAAGCTTTTGAAATCCAGAATTTTCTATAATTTGAAATCACCGTTAATTGCGAAGTTATACTGTTTTTCTATTTTGTATATAATTTTTTATTCAAAATGTTTTTCTT
>CAWVRF010001054.1:0-116000 GCA_963932465.1 Maratus speciosus
CTTCCGACACAGCTAATATGGTCTGTGCAAACAGTTCGTGTTGACGCGTTTGCTCCTATTTTTTGTTACATGAATTTTGACATTTGAAAGAAAGAGACTTGCTTTATAACACTGTGTTTTGAATTTTGTAAAAAAATATCGTTATCATTAAGTACAAGGTGTCTGAAATGGAACTATCACGGTACCAGATTAGAAGCATTATTTACTTCCAGTTCTTATGCAAAATTTCTGCTACAGAAGGTCGTCGAATAACCCCTTAACGCTCGAATTAAATTACGGTTGAAAAATTCAAATTGCTTACTGGCAGCACTTTTATGAAAAAGAAATATTCACCTTATTTAATGACAGTAAAACGATACTAAAATATAGCCAATTTCACTATTTTATAAAACTGGTGGGAATCAAACAATTTGAGCAAAAGACACAGCCCGAGAATATGACGGGAGCGAGAATTAAGGGGTTAAAGTGTACAGCTTTAGGTACTAGTGTTGTATCATATGACACTGTGAACGTTTGGCGGAATGGTGGTTATATATAAAATGACAGTTAATTATGTGTATTATAATTAGTATTATGTAATGGTGATTTGACGGAAAACTTTCATTACAATCTAATATCTACCAAAAAAAAAAAAAAAAAATAAATAAATAAAATAAATAAATAAATAAAAAATTCGGCATAATGGTGGCCAAAATAATCGGCAATTGGACGCTTGTAATACCATTCTTACTTTGGAAGCCATTCAATAAAAGATTTGACACCAGTATCTTTTTGAAAATCTTTTATTGTACTTTTTTATTTTTCTATTTTATGGGACCACACAATAACCTAGACTCCAACGTCTCAGGTAACTGCAGCTGAAAACAAAGCGATATAAGTAAGCGTGCAAACTTAATACTGGAATCGGGCGTAAATTAACACAGTTGCGCCATCTTGTGGACGGAGTGATAATCCACATAAACTGGCTTTCAGTGTGGCGTATATTTTCTAAATCTGTAGTCACTCATGGAAATGAACTTTGTTTACCACATTTATTACTAAATAATGGCGTACCGAGAGAGGCTTCCAGATGCACTTGGTACCACGAAGTTATCGTTGCCTTGTCAGATACATTTCAGTTATTAATCAAGGTGAAAAAAACTTTACAATTTTAGTGGTGTGAGTAAGAAAACAGTTAGGTATCTACCCGTAGTTCACACTCCATCCGCTACGTGGCCTTGATTGATGTGACCTCGCTTTTAATCTTGCGGTTACTTCTCCCATTTGAGATGGGACGCTTACTTATATCGCTTTCGCTGAAAAGCTGTTGAAATAATAACGTAAGAACCATACTCACAAAACTGTCTATAGGCATCGTTAGCGGCCGCTTTATTCCATATTCTGTATCTGCAGAAACCTATATAGAAAAGCAGTTTAACACTAGAAAGTCCGCGAGCAGTCATTTTGACTGCTACCAAATGAATATATCTCGGTTCGAACCAGGTTTTTTTTTTTTTTTTATAAAGCTAATTTAAAAGATACAAAGGAAAGAAACTAGTTAAATGGATAAGTTAATAATTTAAAATAAAAATTCTGGTGTGAAGTATTTTTCTAAAATTTGAGTAAAATTCTCGGTCTTTCTAGTGTTAATTCAATTAACAAAAAAGCTCTATCACAAAATCTCTCTGAATAGGGGGAGGAGAATTGTAAAATTCAAGGATTTCTAAAATCTTGCATAATTTTTGAACTATAAAGAAAAATAAAAAATCCAAAGAGATTTGAAATCGGCAAAACCTTTTGAGATCATGTAAGTATTGCATTTTTTGGTCATAAAAAAAAAGAAAAAAAAGCAATTTAACAAATTACAACGACCATTTGGAAAATGATTTTTTCAAAGACTAAAATTTAAGACATAAAAAATCCCACGGAGTTGATCATACATTACGTACGCCTCGAATTAAACATTAATAGTGTTATTACACGTAAAAATTGCAAGCGTCAAAAATCACCTGCGATCCGTCAGATTTCATGAAACTTACGTATTATCCACCTGAAACTTACGTATTATCCACCTGAAACTTACGTATTATCCAAGCATTTCATTCGCTGTTCGAGAAAAGGCTTTTCCATCGTCAGATTTCCAAGAAATCTGACTACCAATTTTAAATGAAATTTCATTCTTAAACTTCTAAACATCCCACAATATTACTTTTTACACCGTTGTATAGAGAAAAAAATGTACTTTTAAATGCAATTTGTTTGAAAGCTGTATCTCAATTTGTTTCTGAATTTTTTTTTTGTAGTTTTTATTACTTTTTTGTCATAGTGGCAACAGAAGTATCCATCTCTGTTGTAAGTAAAGGTTAGTGTATAGATCAATCAACAAACGAATAAAATGCGGATTAAACCAATAAAAAGCTTCAGATATGCTTTTGATTTCCTACCCTGACGAGGACAATAACCATTTTTCCAAATGGTTAAAAAAAAAAAAAAAAAAAAAAAAAAAAAAAAAAAGTAAGTGTTCTAAAGTGCGAGTATTACTCGCGCTTAGATGGTTGCTTACAATAAATATATGAATTATTAACTGTATTATTAAAAAAATCGTTGCTAAAAGAATATAATAAGACTGTAAAAAACTATACAACGTAGGGTTGGGTATAGCTGTATATACTAGAAAAGTATGAATGGGTATACCGTAAAAGTTCGAAGAGATACGAAGCATAAATAATATCAGATATTGCTATTCTGCATAAATCTTTTTTTAATCTTTTCGTAATCTGTTTTTGATGAACTTAATTCGGTTCTGACAATAAAAGCAGTGCATATTTAATCTTCATTTAGCAATTCATAAAACTAAATTCAGCATAGTAATAAGATTTTCTTTTTACAGTGTAGCTAAAACAAAACACTTGTTCCATATTTAACCTTGGCATTGTGCTAAGCGCGCTTCGAAAGGAGGTCGAAAAGTTGCAACGCCGTCTTGGTCCGTGCCGTGTTTTACCAGATAGATTTTTAATGAACTTTTAAAGACATGGGATATGTAATGAGACATCCACTTAATGTAAGCTAGTCGCGAAACCCATAGTATTTATGTGATTAATTATAATTAAATTAGTCTTTTTTTAACAATTTGATGCTTATTGCTTTTATACTGCTTCTGGGCTTTGCATTACACAAATGTATCATTAAGAGTTGTTATCTAGGCTTTAAAAGCCGATGGTACAGATAGTACGCCGCCCCTATCATTATGCATGTCCAAATCGTCCGTGTCTTTAAGGGTGCATATCTAGGCTAATTACCAACGATTTTTTTCGAAAATCATTATCAACAATGCTTTTATACTTGTTCTACAATAGATAATTCTACTTTAAACTTTACACTTTATACGTTAAAGCAGTAAAAAATTCGATGGTTTAAGAAAGTATAATTTTTTGGGTACCTTCCATAGGTATACGCGATATCCACACTATATATATCTGGACAATGTAACGTTAGGTCATATTAACCCCTTAACGGTCGCTTAATATTTGGAAAAACCATAAAAATGTACCTATTTTTTATTACAGAAATTGAATAATTATAACGTTTCTATATAAAATATGCTATTAGTTTTTTTAAGGTGAAAAAAAAAAAGATGTTATAGAACAAATTCACATTTGTGGAAAAGCCATTATGCGAGAATCCTATGTTTTAACCCCTTCGGGACGGGAGCCTTTTACGAAATTTTTAATCTTTTGTCACCGTTTTTTAAAAACAGAAATTTGTGTCTTCTTGAATCGAGAAAATGCGCTGATTAAATAAGGCAAATTTTACAGTAAAATTTTACTGGTGAGGAAAAACAAGGATTCTGAGCGATTCATGCGGCACGTATACGTGCCGCTCGTCCCCAAGGGGTTAATGTTTGTTTACACCATAAAAATTAATGCGAATAAGACCTTTATTTTTCATATATTAGATCTTTATTTATCATCATGAAACAAATTTTTACAAATAATATAATATACATTAAATTTTGATTATTAATAATTTTTTTGAGTCTGTTATACAGTCGAAGCTCTATTTAACGAAGTCGCTAAATACCGGAAAAAAGTTTGTTATATGGAAAATTCGTTAACTAGATATTCACCTTTTAAAATACTTTAAACTACATAAAACAGATTTTAAATTCATAAACACTAAATATTTTTACTAAAAGTAATAACGTAAAGTAACTTTAAGTAATAAAAGTAAGTTATCGATTTGTTTTATTTATTTTACCCACCAATATCCATCATCAATTCATTTTTCTATGTGTTTAAATCTTTGAAATCTGCAAGGAAAACAAAACATTGTCCGGGAATACACTGTATTTTCTGTATTCTCTGTATTAATAGTTTTACGTTAAAATTAACGAATTTTAATGACATTATCGTATTTATTATTATTATAACAAATTATTTTAACCATACATTAACATATGCGTCCTTAAATTTAATTTCTGAAAAACTCTGTTAATTTTGCCCGAGTTTTTTGTTTAAAAAAAGTGCTTTCTCGCAATACGTCTCACATCTTTGCAATGCACCAAATACCCCTTCATGCGTATTTTCTTCTAACTATAATTTGCGTTGGATTGTTTCAAATGATTTTAGCATTTCATCATACGAAGTTTACTTAATTCCTGCATAATGATAATTTCCATCATCATCATATTCGTCTTCATCGCAATTCATTGCTGTATTGTTTTTATTTTTCACGCTGTCGAAAATATCCGTTTCGGATAGTGTTTCTGAGGTCTCAATTTCAGAATTAAGTGAAATACAATCATCAATCAGCACAACATGGTTAAATTCTTTTTTTTTTCTCACTGTATCCACATTTTTGTAAGTTACTCTAAGGTAGGGATGCACAACCTGTGGCCCGCGGGCCAAAAGTGGCCCACGATGGGTTGACGTGTGGCCCGCGAATTTCATCAATTTATAACTGGAAAAAAATTGTAATTTTTGTCCATATGGTCGCAAGGGATCGTCGATTTGCCGCGGGAAAACCTGCAAATTTATCAGTCAGTTAAGAATCGCAAATTTCATTGATATGGCACAGAATAATCGCGAATTTTGTTAATCGGATGAGAAAAAAATGAGAGTTTTGACGATGATGCTTGGAAAAATCACGAATTTTGTCGATGAGGCGCGGAAAAGTCGCAATTTCCTCCGTTCAGACACGGAAAAATCGCAAATTTTGTCAATGAGTTGCCAAAAATTGCAATTTTAGTCAATCGGATACATAAAAATCGTGAATTTTGTCGATCAGACTCGGAAAAATCTCTAATTTCGTTGGTCGGGGATGGAAAAATCGCGAATTTTGTTGATCGGCTGCCAAAAAAAAAAAAAACCATGAGTTTCGTCAGTCGCGAGAAAAAACGCGAATTTCGTCAATTTGTCGAGGGTAAAATTTGCATATTTCGTCAGTCAGTCAAGAATAGTTAATTTCGTCGATCAGGACCGGAAAAATAGCGAATTTTGTCGATTAGGAACGAAAAAATCTCAAATTTCGTTGATCGACATCGGAGTCGTAGGAGCAAATCGCATGTTTCGTCTGTTTATCGCGAGAAAAAAATTGCGATTTTCGTTGATCGGGTGCGAAAATATCGGAAATTTTGTTCATCAACCACGTAATAATTGCAAATTTCGTCGATCGAGCACTGAAAAATGGCGTTTTGTCGTTTGGGCTCCGAAAAATCGCGAATTTCGTTCGTCGGGCAGAAAAAAATCGCGAATTTTGTGGATCAGACAGGGATAAATTGCAAATTTCGTTGATCGGGCACGGAAAAATAGCGAATTTTATCGATGATGTGGAAAAAAAGTCAATTTCGTTGACCGTCTGCGTCCGTTTTGTCCATTTATCGCGAGAAAAAAATGCGAATTTCGTTAATTTACCGTGGGAAAAAATTACAAATTTCGGCAGTGTCAGTTAAGAATTGCGAATTTCGTTGATCGGGCGCGGAATAATCGGAAATTTTATCGGTCAAAGACGGAAAATCACAAAGTTCGTCGATCGGGCACGGAAAAAGCGTGAGTTTTGTCGATCGGGCTTGGAAAAATCGCAAATTTTGCCAAGTAGGCGCGAAAAAAATCGCAAATTTCGTCGATCGGGTGCGGAAAAATATCACATTTCGTTGATCTGACGCGGAAAAATTTTAAATTTATTTGATTGGCACCTTCTCCAACCTTAGTTCACAAAGTTCACATTTTTTTCGACACTAGCCATTTCCACGCCTATGTTTATTTTTTAGCACTTTTAATAAAACAAAATTTACTCCCCCGAAAAAAGTTAAGAAATATTATCACGCCTTGAAAATAATTCTTGCTATATCTCTGTTATATATACAAATATAAACTGTTCATATATATTCTTGCCAATTGAATTGAATATGTTGACTGCTTTAGGGAACCTAGAGGGGTAAAACTCCCCCTCCCCTCTGAAACCATATCCCTCCCCCGCCCGAAACAGATTTCTCTCCGTGTTACTGATGTCGCCCTCGACAACCCAGATATTTTTGTAAGTGGCCCTTCACTTAAAAAGGTTGTGCACCCCTACTCTGAAGAATGTTTTTAATTTCTTAAAAAAGTCGTTTTAAAATTCCGGTGTCAGTCAATCCTTTCATAGCAAAAATTGCCCGTGCCGGAAGGGGTTAACACTGGAATTACCGTGAGCCGTAATTTTGACGGCTACCATATGAATATGTTTCGGTTCAAACCAGAAATTTGATTTTGAAATAAGTTTAAAAGATACAAAGAAGAAAAACGTTAAATAATAAATTTAAACTGTTTTAAATCAAAATTCTGGTGTGAAATATTTTTATAAAACTTAACTCAAATTTCTGTTAGTTCTAGTGTTAATTTATCGTTTTAATGTTTTTAGTGTTAATTATCGTTTGAAAGTAAGAGCGGGCGCAAACTCCCAATTTAACGCGTTTCACAGTTTCAATATCTACGGACCTTCAATTACAATCACCGTCGATTATAAGTCAAGAAATAATGCAGATTTTTAAATGGGGTTTTTTGCATATTGTTCAGAAATTGTAAAAATTTTTGAATAAAACAAAAGCCGAAAACTGATTATTTGAAAGTTTAAAGGTCTTATGCCCTCTTATCTTTACACCTTTTAGCAATTGGAAATAGTATATGAAAACATTTTGTAACAAAATAACTTTTTCGTCTCTAAATATAGATGAGACATGGATTCAATAGGACATCGATATATCGATAAGAAATGAAAGCGCAATTTGCTTCAAACACTCTTTCCTAATAGAAACACATTCATTATAGGAATCCTCTTTAGTGAAAAGCGATGGAATATCATCATCACTTTCCCATTGATGCGCATCTTCCTTTTGTGCCGTAGATAGCAGAAACCGATAAGAAGACGATGAAAGATGACTATTATATAAAGTATATTGATTTATCGGCTTTCAAAGACATACATCACACGGGAAAGTGCTTGGTTTGACTTTCGAATTGGAAAAAATAAAATTTTGAAAAGGAGAGTGAATTTTACAACTTAAACAATATTTGTTATTGTAAAACATTGTCAGTAATTCGTGCGGGATATAATTATGCTTTTCAATGATGAATTATTTTGTGAGACATTTTATATGACTCATTTGAGAGAAGGACAATGTAATAATTTTAACTTTCATAGTGTCTTTCGAGATATTTTGAAAAAAGTGTTAGAAAATTTGTTTATGAATTACATGGCAATCCATGTATATTTACGCGAGTTAGGCACAGGCGAGTTGGTTGTTGGTTGTGTTTATGACTGCCAGTTATCAACACGAGGGATGTAGGCCCTAAAGTGGGGGAGGGTACCCTTAATCTTGGAGCATATATCCATAATCTTAGAAAGACCCTGGGGGTCTTTCTAAGGGAACCTAACCCGTATTTACGCAAGGAAATGCAAGGTTCGAAGTAAACTACGGGAAGCTACGAACGATTAAAACGATGGGCGCGATTGGGTTCGAACCCAGCACCTCGCGTCTACCAACTTCGAGAGCAGAGCCTCTCGGCCACTGGTGGGTCAAGGTACGGACAGATAAATTGAATTCATAAGCGCTTTTTAACTATGTTAGAAAGTGTTAAAAAGATGTTGCGTCCTGTATAATTAAGTATGATTGAATATTAAATGTCCATTATTGTAAACACAATCTATATTATACATACATTATAAGGGAAACTATAGAGATTCTAACACGTAAAAATTCCGTATGTGACGATGCAGCACCATTTAACTTACAAAATTGTGGTTCGAGTTAGTCAATGGTTACGAAAATAGAAATAAACATCCAATTAAAATGTAAAAACTAGAAAACAGGAATTCTGCTTTTTCAGAATTTAGTGTTGCCGCCGATGAAAAAAAAATTATGTATATAAATATAGATAGCTCAGTTTTAACCCCTTAATTCTAGCTCCCGTCATATTCACGGGCTGTGTCTTTTACTCAAATTGTATGATTCCCCCCAATTTTATAATATAGTGAAATTGGCTATATTTTAGTATCGTTTTACCTGTCATTAAATAAGGTGAATATTTCTTTTTCATAGAAGTGGTGCCAATAAACCATTTGAATTTTTAAGCCGTAATTTAATTCGAGCGTTAAGGGGCCAAACACGCGCTTTTTATTTTATATAAAATGACATCATCCGCATCCGCTAAAGAATTCCTCATTTACGATCCAGTCTTAAACAACATCTACAGTAATATATGCATAGGACGTGACTACTGCTGAATAATACACATCCAAAAAAAGTGATTTCGTCATTCAAGAAACTGGGGAAAAAAATCGTCTATCTCATGATTCATAGGCCTTCATTTGTTTGTAATATTAATATAGATACTTAAAATTAAATTTGTTTCATGATAGCTCCATGTTTTATCAGAAATCATTAATTTATATTTTTTCAAAGTAGCGTGTATTTTAATTACAATTTTTTTTTTCAGTTTTTATGAGAAATTTGCATCAAAAAGATATAATTGCTATTTTTCAACTATTTTCCCTTTACTTTCTACAGAAATGGCGTACTTGAGTTACAAAAATTAAACAAAAAAATTAATATCTGAAGAATAAATGGAGATGCAGTTTTCAAACAAATTGCATTTAAATGTACTTTTGTTTTCCAATACGACGGTCTAAAAATTGAAAATGTGCGATGCTTAGAAATTTAAAAAATTGCAGTACTGATTATTCTGTACAATGACACATCTGCTTTGTTTTACGGCTGGCTTATACAACGTAACGTTATTTTTTGGAGACGACATATTAATAGGTGGGATAAAGAAATAGCATACCGGGACTAATAACGTGCGTTACATGAAAAACTGAATTATGACGTTTTAGATCATTACATCGTAGACAGTTCAATTTCAGAATATCATTATTTATTTGTTTTGAAAATGACAAGGGTGGAGTTAAAACATGTCAACAGTCAAATAAAATTATTCTACTGTTTTTAAACTTTTAAGGAGGAACAGGATCTTTCAATTTGTTGAAAAGATAAAAAAAAATCGTCTTTTTCAAAGTACTAAAACACAAATAATATGCAATTAAGATTTTTTTTTCTCATTTCTGTCTAAAGTATATATCTTTAACTGTATTAGCCAGAAAAATAAAAGTTATACATACAAAATTAATATTTAAATTTTAAAGTTAAAAATTCATCTCACTCACCCATGAATTATTGGGTCGTTCGGAAAGTCGTGTCCGTTTGGGAAAATCACTTCGTACCTGAAAATTCTGCCCCGGTAATTCTCCCCCGGCGACTTTACGAACGGCCCAATAAAATCATTAAGTGCTGCGCGCATGATAAAACTCTAAATTAAGCATATAGATCCAATTTTTCAACAAATAGAATCATAACACACTTACTTCTACATTAAAACCAAAATATACACAAAAAGTTTTGTTTAAAATTTAATTTTAGCACACACACAAAAAAAATTCCAAAAAAATTCAAGTTTTTCAAGTGCATAAATAAATAAATAAATAAATAACCAAAATGTGAGAATTGTTTTAGTTTTAGCATGTAGACTATAAAGAAACGCAAATTTGGTTAAATCTTTTAATCTGTAGCTTACATCGTTTGAAAGTAACAGCGTGCGTAAACTCCAAATTTACTAATCTGAGAAAACGCTTTTTACAATTTTAGTATCTACGGACTTTCAATTATAATCAGCGTCTATAAATGATTATAACTCAAGATTACATGCAGATTTTTTATGGGTTTTTTTTGCATATTGTTCAGAAATTGTAAAAAATTCAGAACAAAATAAAAACCGAAAACTGATTATTTGAAAGTTTAAAGGTCCTATGCCCTCTTAATCTTACACGTTTTAGATCTTTTAGCAATTAGAAACAGTATATGAAAACATTTTGTAACAAAATAACTTCTTCGACTCTAAATATCGATAATAGACATTAGTAAAAATGGATTCAATTTAACATCGATATATCGATAAGAAATGAAAGCGCAATTTGCTTCAAACACTCTTTCCTAATAGAAACACATTTATTATAGGAATCCTCTTTAGTGAAAAGCGATGAAATACCATTCCTCCCTTTCCATTGATGTGCATCTTCCTTTTGTGCAGTAGATAGCAGAAACCGATAAGATGGCGATGAAAGATGACTATTATATAAAGTATATCGATTTATCGGCTTTCACAGACATGCATCATACGCGAAAGTGCTAGGTTTGACTTCAGAATTGGAAGAAATAAAATTTTGAAAAGGAGAGTGAATTTTACAACTTAAACAATATTTGTTATTGTAAAACATTGTCAGTAATTCGAAAACATTGAACTATAGTTTATGAATGATGAGTTATTTTGCGGGACATTTTATAGCTTTTATTTGAGTAAAGGTTAAGTTGCATAATATCGTAATAATTTTACCTTTCATAGCATTTTTCGAGATTTTTTGAAAATATTTTAGAAGATTAGTACAAATATTAAATACATTATAATTTCTTTTTTTTTATTATTAATATTAACCCCTTAATTCTCGCAATCCTGACATTCACGAGCAGTGTAGGTTACTTTTTAGGTGCGTTCGTAATTATATAAATACGTAGCACCTAAAGACGCCGTCTGATCTGTCCGTCTGTCTACTACGAAACTACCCAACCGAATGGTTTGAAATTTAATATATTGAAACGTTGCAGAATTGAGTCCAGTCATTTCAAATTTTATGAAAATCGAATCCAAACTTAAAAAGATGTTAATAAAAGTTTTCTTCAGGCTATTAAATCCTATCATACATCATGAATTCAGTGATATCCCACGATAGGTAATGAATCTAGGTTGCCATGATGAATACGTCGGATTTAAAATGGAATCCTATTATTTCCGTATTACTGTATTTAATATATGTAATCGTAATAAAGTTTGTATTCATGTCTTTTTGCACAAGACTGCAACAGGTATTGCACCAAGGTCTGGATATTTATAAAACTAGTTAAATTAGAAGCGCACCTCATTTGCCCCGTTTGACGTATAATTTTCGACTTGTTTTTAACATAATCTAAAAAAAAAAGAAGCTCAAATTAAAATTTTGAAACATCTTTCGCATTCACGTTTTCAGTTAGAAAAAAGTTTTCTAGTTTTGTATAAATAAGGTAAATAGTATATAAAGTACAGATAAAATATAGATCGGTATATAAATAATGGACGTTTCAGTACCAAATTTCCAATATTGTAAAGAATTTGTCACAAAAAACTTTCTTCGTCTCTAAATATCGATAAAAGATATTAGTAAAATAGGATTAAATGCAACATCAATATATCGATAAGAAATGAAAGAGCAATTTGCTTCAAACACTCTTTCCTAATAGAAACACATTCATTATAAGAATCCTCTTTAGTGAAAAGCGATGAAATACCACCCTCCCTTTCCACTGATGTACATCTTCCTTTTGTGCCGTAGATAGCAGAAACCGATAAGATGACGATGAAAGATGGCTATTATATAAAGTATATCGATTTATCGGCTTTCACAAACATACATCATACGCGAAAGTGCTAGATTTGACTTTAGAATTGGAACAAAAATAAAATTTTGAAAAGGAGAGTGAATATTAGGATTTAAGCAGTACTTGTTATTGTAAAACGTTGTCAGTAATTGGAAAATGCTAAAATTTAGCTTAAGAATGATGAGTTATTTTGTAAAATGTTTGACATTATTTATTTGAGAAAAGTACAATTTGCATAATATAGCAATAATATTACTTTTCATAGCATTTTTCGAGATTTTTTGAAAATATGTTAGACGATTATTACAACTATTAAATAAAATAGAAAAAAAACTTTTGTCTATTAACCCTTAACGGACGCAGAGTTGCCAGTTTGGCCTCCATTTTTATTCTGAAATTTCAAGTTCGCACCAGAAATAAAGAATAATATTTTATGCTTTATTTAATGAGAGACATTCAGCGGTCGAATAAAGTGGAAATTCTTCATTCACAATTTCTGGCGGGAATTCAAAATTTCAGATTAAAATTGGAGGCTAAATTGGCAACCCGCAACGGACAGTAGTTTTATATACATAACTCTATTTTTATATTTTATTCGCACTACTATATTTTAAAAGTAAGTTTCTCTTGCACGTGTTCTCAAAGTGGAAGTAAAAGTGTTTTTTTTAAAAAAGTGGTGGCAAGCGAATAAATCTGGTTAAGGATGCCAATGCCGCTTATATGGCGGCATCGATCCATTAAGGGTTAATATTAATAAACTATATCGCAAATACCAGCCAAACTTCCACTACACTGTAAAATAAATATGTAATTTTTGTAGATAAAAATTTATTTTTTTTAGAAAAAACTGTTTTAAAGAAAAACAGTTTTTTTATGTAAAAGTGAGTGGATTTCGTAAATTTTACAGAAAAAAATCTATATTATTCACAGAAAAAAACTATTTTAATGAGAAATTACAGATATTTTCTGTAAATTAAACAGTTTTCCACTAGTTTTGGTGCTATTGACACAGTTTGGTGTAGTTTGGTGTTTTGACAGTCTTTTTCTGTCAATTTGACAGTTTTTTTTTTTTTAACAGTGTTTGCTCACGTAAAATGTTTGTTAATTTGATCCAGGTGAAACATAAAGTTAAAGAAATAACGGTACATCAAAAACATTTTATGGTTCAAAATATGTTTAACCTGTATCAAATTAAACTACACTTCTAGGAAAAATAGTTGTAGTTTGGCAAATATGGGGATTCTAGGAGTTTTGTAAATTTTTACAGCTCTACCTAAATCATTTCTTTAAAGTTTAATTTTAGTATTTAGTATACAAATGATATATAACATAGCTGACAACAGTACTTTTTTCCCAAGTCAAAAAGTATACATGTTACCTTAAAATTTATTAATGAAATGCTTCTCTCTCTCTTTTTTAATTTTATTTCTTCGTGTCATTTTCCGGTTTAAATCGCGTTTATTTCATTAAAAAAACCTCGAATATTGACATATATTATAATAAACAAAATTATTTCAAATATGAAATTTAACATAGGGTAACTCCGGGAGAGTCGCCGCATACGGGATAGATGCCGCACCACTTGTATTTCTTGTAATTATCCATAGATGGTCGTCAAACGCATAGTATAGGTGCGCAATGAGATTATTTTAACCAGTGTATAGCGTGAATCTCATTTCGATGTTTACTTGTAGAAGTACAATCCTTAATTTGACGAAAGTGCATGATTTCATTGTCCAAACTTTGAAACACGTTATGTTTAACTATTTTTCATACACTAATTACTAAATGCGTGCATGATTTCGAAGTTAAAACTAAGTGTAGCATTTGTATAGAGTACTGTGTGTATGATTACGCCATTCCCCTTAGCGATGGCAGATAACTGTGATGGACGACGTCTGCACCATGCAAAATGGGATACATGCTACACTGCTATTCCGGTATACATGCCGCAGTTTCTTTTGTACGGGATCATAAAGTGTTATTAACTTTTACTTTTATTTTTGCTAAGACTAACCATGTTAGGCACGTTCTGAAGTTTACTAAACTCAAAGGAGAAAAAGGGGAAAATAAAAAGTAAGAAGGGCAAGAAAGATGCAAGTCAAGATGATAATAATGAAAAAGTGGATTACGCGTAACGCAGACGTTCTTTGCAAATTACTCCAAAAAAGAGGAAGTGTTCTTGACAGGCTTCGTTGCATCATGTGTTTAAATGTAGTTACATAAAGACTGTACTTTTTCGACACTTTTTCTGTAGATTGAAGTCGATCTCTTAACCTATTCGGGACCATAGGTGCATATAAGCACCTTCATAAAGAGCTTAAAAAATTTGTTTCTGGCACCAGTAATAAAGAAAAGTAATATTTGTTTTGTTTAATAAAAGCATTTTCATGATTATTTAAGTAAATGTAACTTCTTTTAAAAAAGTGGTACCAATCGAATAAAATTTGTGTAAAAACTACCGGTCCTGAAAAGGTTAACAAATAAATTATGTAGCACAATTTAAATTTTTTTTTTCCCTTTCTAATACATTGATGTTACGCTGTTGCTGAAATAACAATTAAAATTTAAAGTAAAAAAAAAATAAGCCGATAATTTTAATAGTGAAAGTAGGCAACAATTATTAATTTGAATTTACTAATACGTTTCATTGTACTCATTTAGTTTCATTTTGTTATTACATCCATAATTAAGTCCAGACATGAATATTTTTTTTAAATATTTTTATTTATAACTTCATTCTGTTCTTATTACAAGCGCGGCATAACTACCGCACAAGTGCGGCGTCTCAGCCTGGATGTACGGGTGACGCGCCGCGGTGTAATGTTTTAGAAAAAAATTGTTAAAAAATATTAATAATTTGTTTTGAATTTTTTTTGTCGCAGTACACACGTTGTATATTTAACATTAAATAGCACAGCAGTATTTTTTTTTATTTTATGTTCACCATGGAACTTTATACACAAATTCAAAAAAATGTGCTGCACAAATCCCGGAATTATCCTAGTCTTTCAACCTAGGGCCGAGTTCGCACGGTTTTTACTTTTTCACTATGTCTTCTTTCCTTTTGCATATCAATATTTCTATAAAGAAAATTTCGCTGTATGTAATAGCAGATTCATATTTATTAAAATTGTTTTCAAGAAATTACATATGAAAATAATTAAAAATCATCAAACTAAGTTAATGCTTCATAAAAGTTTAAAAAAAAAAAAAAAAAAAAAAAAAAAAAAAAAAAAAACTACAAGGCTAATAAATTTTACACCGAAACCTAATCAGTCACAACTTTTGCCAACGATGCCGTGCATTAATTTTTGAGATAGAGCTATTATGAAATTTTTGAACAATGCAGCATAGCAGCGACACCTGTTGAGCGATTCACACCAAAAAGTAATCATAACCAATTTACATCAGGGACAATATGAATCTGAACTTTTATGAAAATCCATGCATTTGTTCTTGAGTGAGTGCTATTGCGAAAATCGTCAAAATGCAGCACAGCAGCGCCACCTGTTGGGTAATTTACACCAAACACTAATCAGCACCAACTTACATCAATGGCTAACTGAAACTGAAGTTTTATGAAAATCCGTATAATAGTTCTTGAGATAGAGCTATTGCGGAAATCGTGAAAAATGCAGCGTAGGCATCGTAAATCGCCTGTAAGGCGATTTACACAAAAAACTAATCAGCACCAATTTACATAAACGGAAAAATTTTAATCTAAAGTTTTATTAAATTCCGTGATTTAATTCTTGAGATACAGCGCCCGCAAATTTTTTATCACAAACAGACGTTTTCCAAAAATAGTTAAATCGTTTTCAGGGCCTTCTAAAACGTATAAATTAACCGAAAGCTGGAAGTCAAAAATTTTCACGAATCCAATCTTGTAAAGACAGAAGAAAGTAAAAATGGATATTTGTGAACGAGAATATACTATTGCTTCTTATTCTGTAGAGCATCTCATTCTAAAATTTGCTTAATTCCATGGAATGATTCAGCTTTCATGGATATATTAGTATAGTTATATGGGATTCTTTCAGTAAGGGCCACGTAATGTTTTTCGTTATTGACAGGACTCCGTTATACATGGGTTTTTACAAGTTTTATTTAATTGATTTAAGATATTATTATTTGTCAAACCGGAAATGTTTCTGAGTTTGTTTTGGCTTTTTGACTTGACTTTTTTCAGTTTGTCGCTCAAACGATGCTTATAGATTTTGAAATTTCAGCCGAAATTGATTTTATACGATATTAATGTCGTGTTTTTAATTTTTAACCCCATAATTCTCGCTCCCGTGATATTCACGGGCTGTGTCTTTTATTCAGATTGTTTGATTCCCACCAGTTTTATAAAATAGTGTAATTGGCTTTACTATGGTATCATTTTACCTATCATTAAATACTGTGAATAATTCTTTTTCAAAAAAGTGGTGCCAGTAAGCAATTTGAATTTTAAAACGTAATTTAATGCGACCGTTAAGGGTTTAAATGTCAGATTTTGACGTTCGGAAATTGTTTAAAATCTAAAGATATTTTTAAAAGTGTCGTTTAACAAAATTCAGTAGGCTGTCAAGTGATAAAACGTATTCCTTAGGCTAAACATTTCCGCAAGAAATGTAAAGATACTCAATACCATCTAACGTAAAATGTTTGAACTAAAATTTCCAAAAAAAAAGAAAAAATGTGTATAACCTTTTCTTTCAACTTTAACTTGAATAAAGTAAAAATATTGACATTTCTTTTACACTTTCACTAGACTTTTATATCAGTATCGTTTTCGACATTTTTTTTCTTTGGAAGCATTGAAATTGAATTTTTACTCTTACCGTAGGCATTTGTTAAAAAAATTCTTTCCTATCTTTTGTAGAATTGCAGTTTTAAAAAACCTACTTTTCACGCTTATACTGTCCTTTTCAACTAGCAAAATGTTTGCTCTGTTCAGCCGTTCTCTTTTTTTTTTTTTTTTTTTTTTTTTTTTTTTTTTTTTTCTACAAGCATTTTTACTTTCTTCTATCTTTACAAGAATAAAATATTGAATTCATGAAAAGTTTCGAATTCCGCTTTTCAACGGATATACTCGTTTTAGGGGTAAGAGATCCCGAAAAAAATGTTTTTATAAAATGTCTGTATGTGAGTCTGTCTGTCTGAGTGTCTGTGACACAAATTTTGTGGGCACTCTATCTCAAGAACTAATAAACGGAATTTAATAAAACTTTAGATTCAGTTAGTCCCTGATATAAATAGGTACTGATTACTTTTTGGTGTAACTCGCCCAGCAGGTAGCGCTGCTATGCGATTTATTCATGATTTTCACAATAGCTATATCTCAAGAACAAATGCACAGATTTTCAGAAAATTTCAGATTCAGTTAGTCCTTGATATAATTTAGTGTTGTTAACTTTTTGATGGAAATCGCCCAATAAGTGACGCTGCTGTACTGCTTTATTCATGATTATCGCAATAGCTCTATCTCAAGAACTAATGCAAGAATTTTCATCAAACTTCAGATTCAGTTAGTCCTTGATATAAATTAGCGCTGTTTAGTTTTTGGTGTAAATCTCTCAACAGTTGGCGCTACTATGCTGCATTTTTCACGATTTCCGCAATAGCTGTATCTCAAAAACTAATGCAAGAATTTTCGTCAAATTTTAGATTCAGTTAGTCCCTGATATATAAATTGATCCTGACAGGTTTTTGGTGTAAATTGCGCAACCGGTGCCATTGCTATGGAGAACTTTTCTCGATTTCCGCAATAGCTCTTTCTCAAAAACTACTGAACGAATTTTCATCGAGCTTCAAATTCAATTAGAAGTTGACATAAGTTGTTGTTCATTAGATTTTGGTGTAAACCAACTAACCGGTGGCGTTGCTATGCTGCATTTTTCATGAAGTATTAACGTGTATGAGATAGAAGAAAGTTTTGGGATTGTCACATCCGACTAGTTTTTCATAACTATTGAAATTTTTCGAAGAAAAAAATCCTCGTCATGTTTTGCGGTGAACGAAATTTTTATAAACTAGAGAACAGGAATTCTGCTTTTTCAGAATTTAGTGTCGCCCCCGGCATTTCCATTACTTCATTTTCTTCTGATGGACTGATGGTTTCTATTATTATGAAACAGAAATTATAAATGAAGTGTTAGGTGAAGATGAAAGAGCAGCCGTAAAAAGTTAGAACTCTGATTTTCTGGTCAGAATGGGGGGGGGGGGGGATGTACATAATTTTTTTTACGGCTGCTCTGTCATCTTCACCTAACACTTCAATTATAATGGCTATTTCATAATAATAGAAGCCACCAGTCCATCAGAAGAAAATAACTCGGTTAAGCGGGACTATACTGCAGTACAAAACATACTTCAATTTTAAGACTTAAAGCACACGTTTTATTTTATGTAAAATGACGTCATTCGCATCCGCTTAAGAATTCGACATTTGCGATCCACTCTTAAACATCTACAGTAAAGCATGCATAGCACATCACTATCGCGAAATAATGCACAAATGCAGCAAAAAGATTCCGTCTTTCAAGAAAATCGAAAAAAAACCGCTTTCTAATGATTCATAGATACTTACAATTAAATATAATATATAATAGCTCTATTGTTATAACAGAAATCATTCGTTTATATTTTTTTTCAAAATAGCACGTATTTTAATTACATTTGCTTTCGGTTGTTACGAGAAAATGGCAACAAAAATATATAATTACTCTTTTAAAACTATTTTTTCTTTACTTTCTACAGAAATGGGAGTACTTCCGTTGCCAATATTAAGCAAATTGCTCCAAAAACTACAAAAAAAATAATTAATATTTCAAAAATAAATCGAGATACAGCTTTCAAACAAAATGCATTTAAAAGAACTTTTTTTTTCCAATACGACGGTGTAAAAATTGAAAATGTGCGATGCTTAGAAGTTAAAAAAATTGCTAAAGCGTATTTAATCGTAATGCTTTGTTTTACGATTCTGTAAGGTAACGTTATTTTTTGGACACAAAATAAGCTGGGAGAAAGAAATAGCATACCGTACAGGAGGCTAATAAGTTTCAGCTTCTGTGTTCAGTTTTAGTTGGTATAAAAGTAAAATCACGGTCATGTACAGGACATTTTTATATTATAAAATTCAATTGTATATTGAACTATTTTGAACCAATTTCTAGTTAAACAAGTCGGAAATTGTACGTCAAACGTGGCAAATGAGGTGCGTTCGTGCTATAACTAGTTTTATAAACATTCAGATCTTAGTGCAATAGCTATTGCACTCTTATGCAAAAATGCATGAATGCAAAATTCATTACGATTCTATATATTAAATTCAGTAATGCGGAAATAATAGGATTCCATCTTAAATAGGACATCATCACCAAGAGAAGCTAGGATCATTTACCTATCATGGGATATCATTGAATTAATTACGTAGGATAGGATTTAATAGAATGAAGAAAACTTTTATTAGTATCTTTTTAACCCTTTTCGGAACAGACAAATTTTGTTGTAAAATGATGAAATCATCGACTGACACCGGAATTTAGATACGACATTTTTAGAAATAAAAGACTTGTTACATTATCCGTGGCAAAGTTGCTGGTATCTCCCAGGCCCTCTCTCCTCTTCTCAAAAGTAATACTCTTTCTATTCATAATAAACTAATCCTGTATAATGCATGTATTAGATCAATCTTAACCTATGCTTGTCCGATCTGGGGATTCGCTTGCAAAACCAGTATGGAGTATCTTTACGGTGTTCATAACAAAAACTTACGCTATATCCGTAATGGTCACCGTTTTCTTCGTAATACCACTATCCGCAGGTTTTTGAAAACCACTTCCTTAAAACAGCGCATTAATAAACTTGCTAAAAATTTTTATAAATCTGTATACAACCTCCCTAACCAAATTATAGCGGAACTTCCCGACTACGAGGTATCCGACCCCACTAACAGAAAACGCCCTAAATACTCGCTTTTGCTTAACGATGAAGACTGAGTTTCTCTCACCTTCTGCTATACGTAACCTTTCTGTTTGTTCTGTCCTGTATATAGTATAAAAAAAAAATTGTTTTTCTGCTAGTTTTTTAGCATTTTATATTTAATCTAATGTATGGTCTCTGAAAAGAGTCTTTTTTTTTTATGGGGCACTCCCCGGTAGCTTTTTCGTCTTTTCCTGCTTATTTTTTGGAACTGACGGAATTTTTCTTTCTTTTCTAGTTATTTTTTTCTTTTCTTTGTTTTTTTACTTTTCAACATATGTTATACTAGTACTTATGTACTTTGTCATTTTTTGTTAGTCTTTTCTTTTTCTTAAAAGTAAATTTAATTTTGTGGCTACCAGCCACGTCTAAACATTATTTTTTTTAAGGCTCCCTAATGCCCTTGCAACACAATCACCTATCCACTGGATGTAAAGTTGCAACGCAACTAGGCAATCCATTCAGCTGCTCACATTGTTCCATTGTTCCATTGTTGCTTTCATTGTTAATGCAAAATTTTGTTAAAATGTTCTTGGTGCCGTTTGTAAGTTTGGAATTGAAATTAGGTATCCCGACCCGGGCATACTGCGTCGGAAAAGGTTAAGTTTTGATTCGATTTTCATAAAATTTGAAAGGACGCGACACAATTCTTCATCAATTCTATACATTAAATTTCAAACCATTCGGTTGGGTAGTTTTTGCGGCGTTATATGCGGATAGACGTACAGACGACGTATTTACAGTGGCGTAGGAACTTTATACAAACAGGGGGAGCTAGGGCATATTGCGGAAAGCTAGTGGCGCGGATCATTTCGTTCATTTTGGAGGGTTCCTTCACAGTGTTGCACGGTTCACAAACAGAAGTATAAAATAGAAGCATTTCAAAAGATCACCAAGTCTTTAATCCAGTTAAAATAATTTTTAATAGATATACTTGATACATAGAAACTTAATTTATGTGCGATCCCGAATACAATATTCAAATTTAAGGCTTCTCCCACTTCCATTTACCAAAAATTAAAGTGCTTTCTGTTGTTTTGCTTACAAATTCTTTACAAATCTCTTCCAAATCAATTTTAAAGGCCTCTTCTTTATAAATATGTTATCGGTGCAGGTAATTTGTAGTAGACCTATGTAAGACCCCTTTTTTCTGGAAATCAGGAGGGTTGTAAACAATGAGAAAAAGGGTGAAGGCACAAACAAGTGTTCTTCACCCCCTCTCTCTCTTCTCTTTGTTGTCTATAGTGTGAATTTCCTAGAAAAAGTATACTTTATTTTTTAATTCAGCAATGTATCGTAAACAGATGTGGTTCGAGAATTCCTCCCGGGGGAGCTGAGCCCATCTGAAATATTCCAGGGGAAGCCACAGCTCCCCCGGTTCCTACGCCCTTGCGTATTTATATAATTATGTTACGTATCTATATAATTACGAATGCACCTAACAATAAACCAAATGCATATATATCGAAGCTTCTAGTGTTTAGTTAAAAGAAATCACGAAGAACAATAAATTACTAATATAAAAGAAATGAACATAAAATAACGTAACTAGAGAACAGGAATTCTGCTTTTCCAGAATTTAGTGTCGCCTCGTTGAAAATACAATGTATGTGTATATATATATATATCGATAGTGCTAAACATATTTCAGTTTGAAGACACACACTTCTATTTTATATAAAATGACGTCATCCGCATCCTCTGAAGAATTCCTCATTTGCGATCCAGTCTTAAACAACATCTACAGTAAAGTACGCATAGGACGTCACTATCGTTGAATAATTCACAAATCCATGATTCGTATGCCTTCGTTTGTTTGTAATATTAATATAGATACTTGAAATTAAATTTAGTTTATAATAGCTCCATATTTTATCAGAAATCATTCATTTATATTTTTTTCAAAGTAGCACATATTTTAAGTACATTTTTTCAGTTTTTATGGGAAAATGGCAACAAAAGATGTAATTGCTATTTTCCAACTTATTTTTACTTTACTTTCTACAGCATTGGAGTACTTTGAGTAGTAAAATTAAACAAATGACGCTAAAAACAACAAAAAAATTAATATCTCAAAAATAAATGGAAATGCAGTTTTCAAACAAATCGCAAAAAAAAGTACTTTTTCTCCAATATGATAGTATAAAAAATGAAAATCTGCGATGCTTAGAAGTTAAAAAAATTGCAGAAGAGTATTTAGCAGTACAATGATACATCTGCTTTGTTTTACGGCTGTCTTATACAACGGAACGTTATTTTTTGGAGACGATTCTTTATATGCTGGGAGAAAGAAATAGCATACCGGGGGCTAATAAATAACTAAATTATTAATCTTTAACTGTTGAAGTAGTTACCAGGCGCAGCAAAGTTTTACTTTTTTATTTCTTTCTTTTTTTTTTTCTTTTTTTTTTTTTTAATTCCTCAAGTGTCACAGTGGGTCCGACATTTAGGATAAAATTTATTTGTAAATAAGTAAATACATTCGTGTACATAAGAAACAGAAAATTTTGTTTAAAAATACTGCTGACAATTTGTGGATTAAAATTAAATGCCACCACTTTGGCGGCATCGACCGCAAAGGGATAATAACAACATTTAATGTATAATAAATTCGAACACACAGAATTTATATATATTTTATTCGTTCCTAAAAGGGGTTAAATAAAAATCATAAAAACAGTAAATAAAGTTTTAATAAACCATCTATATGTGTTTCAGCTTCACAGAAACCTTTATCAAGACCTTGTTTTGCCGAAACATCTAAAAAGTTTATTAAAATTAATTTTAGTTTAATAGTCGAAGAGTCATCGGTACATGATGATAACTTAATTTTTCAATCAAAATGAAGTCAACAGCTTTATATTTAAAATTAAGTAATACTTTTTATAGATGTTCCAAGAACGAAGAAACACTTATTAAAATTTCTTTAATTCAACATTTAAACCTTTATGTTCATCGGTATAATTAAGAAATGTTGCTATTGTAATAAAAAATAGTTTTTTCTTTAAATGTTTATAAAAATCACTATAAACATCAGTAAGTTGTGGTCGTAATACAAATCATATGTTTTTATATATATATATTCATAATCATTAGTATTATTAAGGTATGTTGCAGTCGTATGCATATTATATAAGGAGAATATTAACAAAAATCTTCCGATTTCTATGCCTCCGTCCCACGAGTATCCGAAGAGTCGGCAACCGATAGCGCCCTCTATCGTCTGCCGGCTGGTTGGCAATGTAATATCGTTCGTTTTGTTGCGAATAGACCACATATTAAAGTAAGAATAGATAATAATAGAATAGGAATGTATTAAAGTTTTATTCTTGTGTAATATAGATATACTATGGTATTAGAAGATCTCGGGTAGAAGAACAACTTGTTACGAACTTGGTACCAAAAGAAAAGTTTGATAATGCTTATACTGATCGGAGCGTCATCTATTTTCTACATTTGAAGTTAAAAACGAAAATCTTTTTCTAATTTCATGAACTAACCTTTTATTCTTTTTATTTTAGCTGTATATACCTATTTTTAAAATGCTGTGGTGTTTTTGCTCACACTTTTTTTTTCAATAAAAAAACATGAACTATTAGTTTAACAATTTGTTAAATATAATAAATTTTACAAACGACAAATAACTAAAAATTAAATTCATTTTTTCAGATTTATTATTTAAAAGAAACAAGAAATACAATTATTTTCTATTCAACATGAATCCTGGAACTCAGTTAACTTTTTTATTTTAACGTTTACTGTACTAAACAAACTATTTAAAGTAATTAAGATGATAATAGATAGGTTTAAAATGATAAAATTATGCATATTGCAAAATGTGCTTTAGGAACAGAGTTAGAAATCGGTTGTTTTCAAGAAGAACAAACAAATATATTTATTTGTGCTTTAGAGATTAATACAATAATTTTTATTTAATTGTGCTCTGCGCTTTCGATTTCTTTGTAAAAACGGATTTTATTTTAATAACAAAGAACTTACATTTAAAATGAAAAAATAAATAAGTTTAAAAATTATTAATAAAAAAATAAAATATTAAAATAAAATATTAAAAATTATTGTTTGCAAAATATATTATTTAAAAATTACTAAATATTAAGAATTATTGTTTAAAAATATTAAATATTTAAAAAATATATTATTTAAAAATTATTAAATATTAAAAATTATATTCGAATTTTTTTTTTTTTTTTTTTTAATGAAATGAAAAATTTTTATTTTCAATTTGTAAGTTAAATTTTAATACCCACCTAAATATGAACAAACTGAAGGGCTAAAGTCTGAAAATTTATCTAAATTTAATACTACTCACATAGCACTAAATTTATTAACCTTTAATAGGTGACTGTAAACACTTCCCACTTTTGAATTAAAGTTTTAATAATTATAAGATGGTTTTAAACTGCATAAATAACAAAGTAAATTTAAAATTCTATAATGTTTGATCAAACAGTGGATATTTTAAGTTTATTTTATCACCCACACACACACACACAAAATAAATATAAGAGTTCCGCACTTTAAACGATTAATCTAGCTATAATTGACTCAATTCGTCCAAATTTTATACGAGTATACATGATTATTATAAAAGTGAACTTTGTCGGTTTTTTATTGAAGTCCCCCCCCCCCCCCCAACAATCCAATACTTTTTTCTTGTAAAGATACAGAAAAACCTCCCTAAAGCGACCACGCTCCGTTCCAACAAAAAATGGCCGCTCCGAGAGAGGTGGTCTCTTAATGGAGGTCATGTTTAAATCTACATTTTAATTGTTGAAAAACGGTAACAATTAATGTTTCTAAAATTTATTTTTCTCATTAGGAAAAAATATGAAAATTTAAGTATCAAAACAAAAGTTAATTGCATAAGTAGATTACTGGAGGGTTTTAAAAATGAGTACATGGACGTTTGCATTGATTTTATGGTTTTATCTTTAATAACTTTTATTTCCAAGTCCTTTCGAAGTTCAGTAAATATGTGCAATTTTTTTTTGCACGTCATCAAATAATGACGATTTCATTAATTTATCTATTTCGTTGATAGTTTCCTGAGAGAATAGGGCAGGGGAGTTTATTGACCGTCATCCTTAATCTGTCATCAGAGTTAAATTTATTGGCTAAAAAGGCACAAAGGCTTTTAAACATTCAAAAGTTACCGGAATAATAAAAAGAATTCTAAACTTAGTTTAGAAGTTTGATGAATAATGCGCTCTCCGGAATTATTCTTTCAATAATACCTTCATTTTCTTCAAAGAAATGGGTCGCTCATGGAGGGAGTTCAACTGGGATGGTCTCTGAATGGAGGTAAAATTAGTATTGAGCCTATGAGAATAAATTTCGTTCCATGAAAAAATGGCCGTTCAGGAAGGTGGTCGCACAGGGAGGTTTCACTGTATAGTGCAGCAATTAGTTACTTTATTTTGATTAAATACCTTGATTACAGGCGACATATTACTTTATTATGAAACATAAACTACAGATTAAATTAATCAAGCCTTATTTTTAAATAATGTGAAAAATATGAAATTAATTGAAATCGTGTTATCGACACTACGTAAATACTAGCCGCCCTTTGTTGATTTTCTGTAAGCAAGTAAACCCTATTGGTTTACAACGGGATTCTATTTCTATGTGTAATTCTATATATATATTTCTGTACTGAAACATTCTATGGTAATTTGGCGAATTATTAGAGATATCGCCAAGTTGGCGACTCATTTTGGTCGCCAAATTTGGCGATATATCGCTAAGTTGGCGACAAACTTGGCGGTATTTGGCGATAGAACAGGTCCACCCCTTATAGGTAACCCCCTTATAGGTATGGAGTTGCATTAAATGCTGTTCAATAACCAATGAGATGCATTTCATTCGTGTGTTGCCATCAAACAATTAACAAAAAGTCGCGATTTCTGTACCGCATACGATACCGTAGATAGTTTATATAGATAGCGTAGATAGTATATATAGATAGTTTAAAATAATAACTGTTTTTGTAGTTTGTTTAGCCAGGGTAAGAATGATTGATTTATTAAAATTATTTTTGTATTTGTAATAAGCTTATGCACGGCCAAACTCGATTCCCCCTTGTATAAGGCAGGCGATCGAGTTTGGCCGTGGCTTATGTTACAGTTCCTTATTGGTGTTTTTATTTGTCGAATTTCGACGGTGACAACTTGTAACTTTTTAGATCACAGGTTATCAAAGCTTCAGAGTTCATTCCTCGCAGGTTCTGTAAGTACAGTCGTGGGGGGAAAATATAAATGTCATGTTCTTTTCAACTAATTATAATAGAAGAAAGTTACTGGTGCCAAACGGTTGGAAATAAAGTCGACTTTTAAATTATGTATATAAAATTTGCTTAAGGGACCATCTACAAATCAAAACCAGATCAAACTTTGGTTTTTTTTCAATGGCAACACCCAATTTTAACGATATATTTAAAATCTTCGGTTCAAATTATGCCCAGACACGAAATTTCAAGTTGTTTGGATGATAAGTTTTTGAATTATAAACTATCAAAATTTAGAGCTTCTAATGTTAAATTACATTTTCATATTTTTATTAATATCTCCTGAAATTATAATCCTACTGTGATATTTTTTTGTGTGGTTATAACACTAAAAAAATCCAAACATAAATACATTGAATTTGTAATTTAAAAAATTTCATAATATGAATTATGAAATTAATGTTCGAAAAAAATATGAATTGCAGCCGACAATTTTTTTTGATAGATTTATGTTTATTATGTTTTGCTTTATACGAATTCTCAATTTCAATTTTTCCTTGCAAATAGTTTTCGAATTATTATTAATAATTGTCAAAATCCTGGTTTAAGGGGCCGTCCATGATGTGCAGAAAAGCGTAATTTGAAAAAAATATATTTTATTCTTTTATTGAAATATTTTGGCTGGCAATAGTCAAAACACATAAGCGAGTTAAATGATCATATTGGCAAGGAATAATACATTAACCCTTTCGAGGGCGGTGTCTTTAAAAAAGGACACCTAATTTAAATTCAAAAAATGACAAACGGCACCAAGAATATTTAATTAAAATGTTTCCTTTTATAATGTACATGAAAATAAGCAAGTTCTCATTTAAAAATAAATTCGATTATAAATTCTGGTGTTATTCCATTATATCGTCAGTTTATAAACAAAATTACTTCCCACCGGAAAGGGTTAATAGAAGTGTCATAGTCATTCTGTAGCATTTCAATAATCGAGTACCGAATTTCAATTTGGATACAACCCCTAAAATAAGCTCGTTTTAAAATAAATAATTTATCTGAAACAAATCGTACGAATATCATGAAAATTTGGATTTAGAATAATTGAAGGGTGTAGAATTCATTTATGGTGTCAAACATGGGCATTGCTATTGAAAAAAAAAAGTTTGAGTTCGTTTTGATATGTAGATGGCCCCTAAGTAAATTTTATATAAATCATTTCAAAGTAAACTTTATTTCTAATTGTTTGGTACCGGTAACTTTTTTCTAATAATTTGTTGCAGAGTTAACATGAGGTGTTTCTTTTCCTTTCCCCCACGACTGTACGCACGTTTGTATGTACGTAACGCAATGACTCTTGATTGAAATTTTCGATGTGCTTCGAATATTGTAAATAGGATCATTCTGATAAAGCATTTCCCTGATTAGTTTCTTTTTGGTGGGGGGGGGTTATTGATTAAGTATATGGGGGGGGGGTACGGGGCTAATATCGCCTATATTTAGCTAAATGGGTTTTTCAAGCAGAATTATCCGATTTGCTTCAAATTTGGCATACCGGTTTATTCTGTCAAGGCGATTCCTTGATTAGATTTGGAGTTTGATCGGTTAAGTATAAAGCGGGAAATGGGGGAGCCCCCTTAATGTAGCTAAGTGGGTACTTCATGTAGAATTATCCGGTTTGCTTCAAACTTGGTATACAGGTTTATTCTGATAAGGCACTTCCCTAATTAGTTTTAGAAGTTCTTTTTTCTCATTTGAAATATAATGGTTTGTATTATAGCAAACATACACTGCTTTTTTAGGTTTTATGTTTTACCGTTTTGTTCAAAAATAGTGAGCTCTATTTTATGAATAAAAGACATAAATAAGAGCATAATATACAATTAGTGTGAATAGCCTGTGAGTTCAATGCCATCAGTTTAACCCTTTCTGGCACAGTGATTCCACTACGGTACCACCTAAATTTGATTTAAATTTAAATTCGGCACCAGGAATATTTTAATAAAATTTCGCGATTGTAATGAAAGTTTAAAGCAACTGGTTTTTAATTTCTAAGAAATTCGTAGGGAAATTCTGGTGACAACCAAGTATTTCAGCATTTTATGAATAGAATTTTTCTGTGCGGGAAAGGGTTGAATGGACACTTTACTTTTTATTCATGTTGTTACCATTAAGGGGGCCTTTTACATTAGGAGACCAGAAAAAACACTTTTTTTTTATTTTTTTATAAGAAAACTGCATAATGGATCTTTTTGAAATTTTAACAGTTTATTGTACATATCTTAAGGTATACACAAGAATTTTTTTTATTAGATTTTGTTGTTTCTACTCTAAGTTATAAACAAATATGTTCAACTGCTTTGGAAAATTTCATTTGGACGGTGGGCATGATAGCGCCTTGTAAAATTATCTGAAAAACAAAAATAAATTTTTTTCGTAAACTTCGTGAGTATAGCTTCTAGTTAAACTAAAGGAATCCATAAATGTATTTAAAAAAATTATGTAATGGCTGATTTTTAAAAAAAAATTGTTAAAAAAATTCGTTCTTAATTGTTAATAACTTTTTTTAAATAATTTTAGTAAAAGCTTTAATTCATATCGAAGGCAATTAAATAAGCTTTAATTAAAAAAAATCAAGATGATCGATTGAGTAGTTTTTTTTTTAAAATCTTGCCCACCGTGTCAAAGAATGTGGTTGAACATATTTGTTTATAACTTAGAGTAGAAGCAACAAAATCTAATAAAAAAAATCTTGTGTATACCCTAAAATATGTACAATAAATTGTTAAAATTTCAAAAAGATCCATCGTGCAGTTTTCTTACAAAAAAAAGAAAAAAAAAAAATCATAAAAAGTGCTTTTTTTTGTCTCCTAATGTAGAAGGCCCCCTTAAGGTAAATAAAGGGTTTAAGGCGGACCACTAATTTTTAAAGTTTAAAAACAAGCCCAAAATGCATTTCCTACGACTGAAAGAAATCTGATTGACTAACATCCTTAACCCTCTCGCTGCGCAACCTGAGATTTCTTTGGGCAACGTAAAAGTAGCAAAATTTGCGTAACCCGAGATTTCCTTGGGGATTCATTTTTTCCACTTGCGACTATTTTTTAATTCAACTTGAACCACTTTTGATTACAGAAAATTCCATATAGACTTTAACAACAACTACAAGAGAAATATACAGCAAAACTGATTTTCTTAAAATAGTGGTGCGAGAATATAAAAATAGTCTCCAGTGAAAACCTTGAATTAGCCTGATTTAAATGTTTAATTATTGATTCAGGTTTAGGTTAAAAAAAAAACTCTTTTACAAAAAATGTTTACATATTTAAACTCTAAAATATATATAGATTTGAAATATGTAATAAAAAAATGCGCAATTTTTGAACCTATTTTGATTTTAAAAAAATTACGCAGCGAGAGGGTTAAATGTTAACTTTCCATAAACTGTTTTTTTTTTTACTGCTGTTATATTTGTTTATTTTATTGAGTGTCTTCAAACACAGATTTTTTTAAAATCCTTAGAGATTCCATTAAAAAATAAGTTTGGATTTAAAACATTGTTTCTTTAATAATTTATTTTATTTTAAATTAAACTTCTTTGGATATACTCTATTACATTGTAAATAAATTTGTTGGATAAATGGAAAACTTTAAGATTCATGCATCAGAATTTTACTGTATCGACTAACCTAGAGAAAGGTAACATTTTTTATTTTTCTTTTTTTCCGAAGAATACATTTTGAAACTTTGAATATTTATTCTTAGGACTAGAATAAAAAAAAAGTATATTTTCCGGAATTCACTAACACTTTAATAATAATTTGACAAATGTTCTTAAGTGGGTTACATGCTGTTTAAAATTTCATGTCATTTTCTCATGTGAATAAATAACGAATGAAAATAAATGGCGTTTTCAAACAAGCTGAATATATGTGAATAAGTAATGAATCAAATAAAAGAAAGAAACATTCCGGAAACGAGTTTATTTGCTGTCTTGAATATTTGATGTTTTCATCTTGCATTGGTGTTTTCGAATGCCAAGGTGTAGAAAGAGATTGAGAAATATTCTGAAATGTATTTACTATTGCTTATAGTTTTAAATTCTCAATACACTTTTGAATACCGTATATTTCCGTGTATAAGAAGAGAATTTTGGGGCATTTCTTTGGCTCCAAAATAGGGGGGGGGGGGCGGCGGCTTATGCACGAGAATAAGAAATTTTAAAAAATTGATATCTGAAATGAAAAAGAAAAGATGGTAATTATATATATATATATATATATATTAAAAAAACTTTAAAAAAACTTACAAATTTCTATAAATAATTAAAAATATTCTTTTACAATTAAACAAAGTTACCAATCCTCATTCATTATCCAAATCGTTATCAGAATTTTCAAGCAACTCATTAAGTCTTGTATACTGTGGTCCCGGGTTCGATTCCTGGCTCTGGCTAATTTTTCACTCCAGTTGGGTTTATTGTATTTATTGTTTATATGTCTGTATAATATTTATATATACCTTTAACTGTTGAATGCAGGCGTTATTTATCTGTGTATGTGTGTTTTAATATATATTGTAGTATGAGTGTTTTATTATAACTCATTAACCCTTTATCTACTGACGGTACTTATAAGTACCATTAAAATAACTTGTTATAAAATTAATTTAATACATCGATTAGAAGTAATGCAATTTAGAATGACTTATAAATGCATTACTTTATGATGTTCCAAAAGCATTATGGGTTACACAAAACAAAAATATTTTTTAAAGGATGATTTCTTTGGCCTTTGCATCTTTTCAGCTTTCTTGGCGTTGGAAGGGGGCGGGGGGGATTTTTCAATTCAGAAATATTTCTATATTTCCATTGTAAGAACATTATATTTGTAAATTTCATAATTCCTAATTACTACAAAATACTAAGAAAAATATTTAAAATAAAAGATTTGAGTGGGATTATAAATATTACACAAAATCCCTATAAATTCAAATTTAACCCCTTCGCGACGGGAGCCTTTTACGAAATGTTTATTACTTTGCTACCGGTTTTAAAAAACAGAAGTTTGTGCCTATTCAAATCGGGAAAATGCGCGGATTAAATAAGGCAAATTTTACAATAAAATTTTACTGGTGAGGATAAACGAGGATCCTTAGGCCTATTTCCGGCACGTATATGTGTCGCTCGTCCGCAAGGGGTTAATGATAATCCTTCTAAATCCTTCCAAAATCCTTCTAAAATTTATTAAATGATTATGCAAATCTTCTAATTTTGTGTCAAAAATTCACGAAAAATGCTTTAGAAGATGAAATTTTCATGAATTCATAATTCAGTACGTAAAGGGTTAAAATCGTTTTCTTTCATTGGTACATCAGTATGAATATCGACAGTGTCTTATTCATCATCACCAACATCGCTGTCATTTTCAAAAATCTCCAGTTCCATCCATCGCATTATTGATGTAGAATTTTTTAGAAGATCAAGCGATCATTTCTTGTGGTAATTCAAGCCAAAAATAGGATATTTGATTTTTATGAAAGAGCAAGTCTATTAGCAACTCATTCATATCTACTCAGAATGAGCGGGATTCATTTAACACGTTCACGCCGGCGTGCATCACCGGTGGGTCACGCTCCACTGTTAAATTGAAGGCGTGCACTTCGGGTGGGTCACACTCGACTATGCCATAGACGGCGTGCCTTACAGGTGGGTCGCACTTGAATATTCGAAAATTCAGTAATAAAACAATTCAATATTATAAACTTAATACATTCACAACGGGAAACGAGAATTCTCTTTTTCATTCAAAAAATATCATTGACTAAGGGCGTGGCTTCTACCTTACAGAAAATATATTTATATCATGTTGTCCATATTTCTTTAGATTGTAAGACATTTTATATTAAAATTATACATATGTAGTCAATAAAATAACGTCTCTAAGTAATTTCTTACTCTTTACGAACTGTCAGACATTCACAATCAACTCTGCTTGTTATATTCGAGTTCAATTTAATAAGTACGAGAGGGGCGTGTCATTACATACAGTGTCTGAATAAGCGACAGTACCGCGCCGCCAGATGAAGCGAAATGTGAATTCGAGCGCCGCATCACAGCGAAAAACACGAATATTGGCGCCGGCGTGAACGTGTTAAACAGATTTGGCAGCTTTCCGAGGACAAAATAGGAGAGATCAATTGAACAGCTGAGTGGATGAACATGGTATGCTGCATTTTCTAAAAAAAATTTAAATATTTTGGATGAAAGCGTTATGAGGTATTCTATCACATAGTGAGGCTAAAATACTAAGATTCCATTTAGTCTTGAAGATTTAAGACATTATTCATTAATATTTAATATTTTAATATTTAATAACGTCAATAATATTAATAATTTTTAATATTTGAAAATTAAATATGAATAAGTTTTTCTGAGAGAATTTAGTACCATACCTGTTAATATTTTAAGCACATGGTATCAAATAGAAAATAAATCATTAAAATTCACAGCAAAAATTTTCACTCCAAATTTCTTCAAATGTAATTGTTGTTACTTAACATGTTCTTCCACTTAGCTCTTCAATTATTTCGGAGAATTTATTTTTTTTCTATTATCTATGTACAAAAAAGTGCTAAGTTTTCAAATATGTACATTTTAATGATTTATTTCCTGTTTGATACCACGTGTTTAAAATATTAAGATGTCTGGTACTAAACTCTCATAGAAAATCTTATTCATATTTAATTTTCAAATATTATAAAATATTAATATTATTTACATTATTAAATATTAAAATATTAAATATTAAGGAATAATGTCTTAAATCTTCAAAACTAAATAAAATTTTATTATTTTAGCTTTATAATGTGATAGAATACCTCATAACGCCTTCGTCCAAAAGATTAAAAAAAAAAAAAAATGTAGCATATCATGCTCTTCCACTCAGCTCTTCAATTATATGAAGAGTTTGAAAAAAAAAATAGTAAACCTGTTTGTATTCATTTAAATTTTCGATTGTTATAAAAGATAACACCTGTCAAAGTACGGCGGAATTAAAAAATAATAAGAAGGAAATATTAAATTATTATGTTTATAAGCGCATAAAAATTATGGCAACAAAAAACATCAGTCTTGCAGTAACGAATGTAACACAGCAATTTTTATTTTAAACTGTCAGAGTCTTTAGTATAATACGATTTATATAGATTATAACTTTTCATATTATTTAAAAATAAAAAACTTTATTTTTTAATTCTATAGTTTATTTCAAAATAAAGTAATTCGTTCGAATCATTTTCGTTACAAAATTTAAAACCAGCGAAAACTACGTCATTTGACGCACTCTTATTAATATTATCACTCTTATTAATATTATTTTTAGTTTTATCCGCCAAAAACACATTTCAAGGTTAACATAGCGTCATTTTCATCAGCACAAAATTTTTATTATTTCATTTTCTTAATCCATGCCCATTTTTACACGCAATAGGTTATTAATATATTTCCAGAAAATTCTTTGTGTCATATTTGACAGTTAGAACTGCACATAGGAAGTGGTTTTTCCTCTCCATGGTCACGTTGACTCTTTACGTCCTAATCTCCGTATCGGAAGTACAGAAAAACCCAGAAATTTATGTCATTTACACGCATCTATAATAAGAAACGAACACATCGCTCTGTCTCTGTTTGTGTATAGTTGGGACGGCTAGCGAAATCTGCCTTACATAGAAGTCCAAAACTTTAGGTGAGGATAGTCCAAGACAGGTCCTGATGCACCCGATTCTCATATTTTTATTTTTTTAAAGACCGGGGCCCCTGAGCCCCTTTAAGTTTTTACGCACTAAAATGTTAATAACGTGCCCTATTTTTATCCAATCTTCTTCGTTTTGTGGGACTTTTCTCCATTTAGTTATTCTCGCCTCTTTACTTACCAGTTATGACCTCTTACTTACCTCTGGGACCCATTGAGGGGCACCTTGAAGCTTTGTGCTGATAAATTGTTAATAAATTGCTTCCTTTTAATCCAATCTTCATTTTTGGGATCCTTCTTCCATTTAGTTATTCTCACGTTTCTGAATTCCATATAAGACACTGGCGCCCCCTAGGGAACCGTTGGGCTCGTTCCACGGCCCCTTGAACTTTTTTGCGCCAAGCATGCCACCCCTCCCTAATTTCCCCCCATTCACAATGCATAATTTTAAAGTTGAATCTTGGACTCTTCTTCCTTCTTCCATCATATTTTTATTTGGATCCAATTTTTTACCCTGATTTACTGAAAACGTATAATTCATACCCTACGCTTCATTTTGACTAATTATAGATCTAAAACGCTAAGTACTAATACATTTTAAGATGTTTTCTTGTTAGGACCCTGTTTTTAACTGTCCGTTGGCCTCTTTTGGGCCCCCTATTATAGTCCCCTTAACCCCTTGGGGACGAGCGACACGTATACGTGCCGCATGAAGCGCTCAGAATCCTTGTTTTTCCTCACCAGTAAAATTTTACTGTAAAATTTACCTTATTTAATCAGCGCATTGTACCGATTCAAGAAGAGAAAAATTTCTGTTTTTAAAAAACGGTGACAAAAGATTAAAAATTTCGTAAAAGGCTCCCGTCCCGAAGGGGTTAAAAGGGGCCCGATTCACTAGCTTTTTTTTCTCTAACAACTTCTTAGGTCCTCCAGATACTACATGAATGGCAAAAAACTTTCTCAGACTTCAGCTACCACCAATTTTGAATATTAATCGCCTGTCTGGGACCCTTGGTGCAGCTTCTTTAAAAATGATCCGGACTCCTTGCAATTTTCCTTAACATAGTTCTAGCGTCCGCCGATTATTTTAAAAACTACTAAAACATATCTTTATACCCATCTAGGGGAGAGGGGGGTACCTTTGAACTGGGGGCACCTTTGAACACTGTAAATATTTTCTTTTAAGTAAATTATATTTTTTAAATATATATGGCAGCACAGTACTGCTACTTCAATGTAACAAGAATACAAAGCTTTACTATTTTGCATGCACACTACTGTCTAAGCAAGATATGTATATTTTGCTTTCTTAAATTGCTTTATATTTTGCTACTTAACAAGAAAAAGTTGTAAGCTTTTTGTATCCCTAAAATTATAATTTACTATTTAATACGTAAATAAATGTGTTAGCTGTAACTTATAAGGTTTGTTTTATTCAAATTCTCAAACCTAATTGAGTAAATAGTTGTCATGCTAAACTCCATGTGATGGGGCACCATTGAACGGAAAAGTTGGGGCACCATTGAACAATTAAAACTATGAAGTAAAGAGTTATAGATGCATCTAAATATTATTATTGTTGACTTTTTTTTTAAATATGAAAATTAAGAGATTAATTAAGTGTTATTATCTACTTATAATAAAATCTGAGTGCAGGAAACTGTCGGAACGAACCACTCTGGTCTGCGAATCGACCGTAGCTAAACACCATGTTAGGCTTAATGAAAAACATATTCTGACATATGGCAGCTAAATGATAATTTTTTCTACTTGAAATCATGTCTGTTAAGCATATTTTCACATAAACCATGTGCATCGTATCCATTTATAACGTAATAAGTACTAAATTAAAATTAAGCTATTATAAACATAGAAATAAGATCTAATCAAACAATATTGTTGCCATTCAGATTCAAATTCCAGCAAATCTACAAACAAATGAATGACTCTTTGAACGCTTCATTAAAAAAAAAAAAATGCAGGTTAACGCCAATGCTGGCCTTAAAATATTTGGAAAGTATATTAAAACGTTTTAATATTTTAACTCTGTTTAAAACCTTCAGAAACTATCCGATTATATTCTAAATTTAAGGGCCAAACCAACAACAAGTTCTAAATTAAAAATAACCGATAACTATCGCCATCTGGTGGAGAAAAGATATAGCTTTCGCTCTAAGAAGGTCCATGCAAGCACATTGCATTACATGTATTTTTAATTTATTCAGAATGATTATTCTTTTGCACAATTTCAGATTTCCTGTAACATTTGTTTTCTGTCTTATATGACAAAGTAAAAAATATCCGAATTTGAATATCTAAAACTTTCGAATGCATTTGCAATAAAGAATTATTTCAATGGCACTTTAGCATTATTTAAAGGGAAATTAAAGGGACAATTTTTTCTGTAACGAAGGCTGCGAGCAGCGCCTCTGTAGGCCGTTTTAATTCCAAATAAATTATGAGCTTATGTTTCTTGCGGCGTCAACTTTCTGTTCTAATCATACTGTTTTTACAATGCATTTTATCAGGTTTGAAGACATTGCAAATAAAATGAATATTTCTTATCGGTACAACATATTATAATTATCTTGCAGATAAAATTTTGAATTTTAACATAGCTTGTAGCGAAAAAAAAAAGTCACGCTAAACAACAAATTTTTAATGTAGAGGGAACCTAAACAAGAGAATGTGTAGCTGGAAATGGCGCTTTTAAGCACTGGTGACTAAATTGTAGTTTACATAATTTCTTTATTCTAATCATAAAAAATCAAAGGATAATACTTTTTTATTAAAAAAAATGCATGAGGCATCTTATTATTATTATTTTTTTTAAGTCAGAGAAATATTTTTTAACCTATTATTTTGAAGATTTATCATTCACTTTCCGTTATTTTTGACGCGGATTATATACTAGTACTTAATATGAAAGTTGTACTGGTGCAGGGCTTCAACTACAGGCAAATTCAGGACACACAACTTCGATAATTCATGATTTAGCAAATTTGTCTAACAAAACCTATACTGTTTCATTTACAATGGTAAACATTATTTCTAGATTTCATAAAACAGTGTTTTATCCATTTTCTATAACAATTTGAATGAAAATTATTTCATTTTAGTTCAATTTTATGCAAAAAGAGCTCTTCATTATACGTTGTTCAGATTAAATTGCTTACTATTAGGTTTCTTCGTAAAAAGGAACATACGATATATTTTTTAGAAGCATCAGATATCAATTTGGTGGATTTTAAGGATATTATATATAAAAAAATTGCTACAATTAAACATAATTGGAGGGATCCTCCGTTGTCTCTCAACAATGTGCTTTGATGGATACAAATTTGGTTAAATAATACAAATTTAGTAATTTCAGGTAAATGTAATTGTGTAATTTTATTCTTATTATTTTATATTTTGGAAAGATATGCAGTTTTTAATAAAAACTGTCAATATTTTCATATTTTGTTTATTTGTTCAAAGGTGCCCCTAGCTTGTTCAAAGGTACCCCTACATGGGGCAGGTTTGAACAGAAAACTTTCAGCTCTTTAAAGCCTCACAACACATTTAATTTATATTAAAAACTGTAATTTTTTATTTCATATGATGCAGAACTACATTCTTTCTCTCAGGAAATATTTAAAATTCAATAAATATAATTCAAGTAAGAAATATGTGGAATTTTTTTAAAAAAATGTTCAAAGGTGCCTCCCTCTCCCCTACATGCCAGTTAAGCCCCAGCTCCTTTGGGACCCGGTACAGGGCCCCTTGAAATTTTTGCACCATAAATTGTTATTAAATTGTCCCTTCTTTATCCAATCTTTATTTTTAGAATCCCTTTTCCATTTAGTTACTCTCACGTTCCTACATTCCACTGAATACCTTGGGGCCCCCTATGGTCCCGTAGGGCCCGGTTCAATGCCCTTGAACATTTTGTGCGCCATGCATAACCCCGTAATTTTTTTAGTAATTAAAACCCCGTAATTAAACCCCGTAATTAAATTTTAGCTAAATTTAAAAGGGCATACCGAATTTGAAAACGCACTTTCAGCCATTATTGCTCAAAGACAGAACTGTAACCGATTTCTTTTGTGTATGCCTGTAAATGAATGATAAATGCTACGAATGCTCAATTCTATATTAAGGGGGTCCGAGACACAAAAATCTTCATATTTTGCAAAAAACATTTTATTTCATAAAAAATTTCTCTGTTTTTTTCCTGCTTAAAATGACATTTAAATCATGTTTCTATCTGAATTAGAACAAAAAACATTAATTTTTCCATTTTGGTTTGTTTTCAAAATCTAGCTTTCAAGCAACGGCTGCCATGGAAACGACTTCTTGTAAAAATGCGTTTTTTTTTTTTTTTTTTCATGATAGGTTTTTTCACCATTTCCCATATTTAAATTCTTATAACTCGAGAACCGTTAAAGATACAGGGTTCAAAGTTCGAACATATCTTTTTCAATTGTTTTACTTTAATTTTGATTCAGCATATTTGAAAAAAAAAAAATTACTTTTGAAAATATGATTTTTTTTTTTTTAAGTTGCACCAATTTATTTGAAATTTTTTCGTTAAATATTTTTATTTTTTTTATAAATCAATATTTTTAAAAATGCTGAATCAAAATTAAAACTTATGTATTTCTGTTTATTTAAATGAAAAAAAATTGAAATTCTATAAATAATATTTCGCGTTATAACGATTTTAAATTACCCCACTTTATCAATAAATTTTAAATTTAATTTTTTTTTCAAAATTCTGAGAAGTTTTATCATGTGATTTTGTTTACAAATGATAAGGTTAACCATCACAAAAAAGTTCAGAATTTTAATTCAATAAATAAAAATTATTTTAAATTGTGTCCCAGACCTCCTTGAAATTCAGTAATTTATAGTAATTTCAATACATTTGAAAAGCTTAATAACATTAAAACACACTGTAAACGATTTTCCCCATTGCCCATGATGTAACGGAATTCTTTGGAGTGACCCTGTAAATAAATGAGCGATTCATGCTGCATACTTCACATTCAAAATCGAACATGCCACGCTAAACATCATTAACATATATTTACTGCATGAAAATCCGAGTATTTACGCTAGTTAGAGCGTGGACAGACCGATGGCCAGACAAACCAAATTCATAAACACTTTTCAACTTTGTTGGAAAGTGTTAATAAAATGGATTCCTTTCGAAAGTGGCTAATGACAGTAAATACATTGGCATTAAGTTATAATACAATCGTGCAACGGACAACGACTATTTTAGGTACCGGTATTTTGAAACAAAAATCGCTTTGGTAGGTACACAACATTTGTGAAAAGTATCATGTTGTAACGAAAGCTTCCGGCCACAGCTAATATGGTCTGTGCAAACAGTTCGTGTTGACGCGTTTATAACACTTTATAACACTGTGTTTTGAAATTTGTAAAAAAATATCGTTATCATTAAGTACAAGGTGTCTGAAATGGAGCTATCATGCTACCAGATTAGAACCATTATTTACTTCCAGTTCTTATGCAAAATTTCTGCTACAGAAGGTCGCCGAATAACCCCTTAACGCTCGAATTAAATTACGGTTGAAAAATTCAAATTGCTTACTGGCACCACTTTTATGAAAAAGAAATATTCACCTTATTTGATGACAGGAAAAACGATACTAAAATATAGCCAATTTCACTATTTTATAAAACTGGTGGAAATCAAAAAATTTGAGTAAAAGACACAGCTCGTGAATATGACGGGAGCGAGAATTAAGGGGTTAAAGTGTACAGCTTTAGGTACTAGTGTTGTATCATATGACACTGTGAACGTTTGACGGAATGGTGGTTATATATAAAATGACAGTTAATTATGTGTATTATAATTAGTATTATGTAACGGTGATTTGACGGAAAACTTTCGTTACAATCTAATATCTACCAAAAAAAAAAAAAATAAATAAATAAAAAATTCGGCATAATGGTGGCCAAAATAATCGGCAATTGGACCCTTGTAATACCATTATTACTTTGGAAGCCATTCAATAAAAGATTTGACGCCAGTATCTTTTTGAAAATCTTTTATTGTACTTTTTTATTTTTCTGTTTTATCGGGCCACATTATAACTCAGACTCCAACGTTTCAGGTAACTGCAGCTGAAAAGCTGTTGAAATAATAACGTAAAAACCATACTCACAAAACTGTCTATAGGCACCGTTAGAGACCGCTTTGATTTATTCCATATTTTGTATCTGTAGAAATCTATATAGAAAAGCAGTTTAACACTAGAAAGTTCGCGAGCAATCCATTTTGACGCCTACCAAACGAACCTCGGTTATCTATATCCAGTGTTGCCAGATAGTCGAAAGCCAATTTCCCCAAAATTTCTGAAAAATTCCCCAAATCAGTGCTTTTTTCTGAAAAAGTCCCCAACGTAATTTCTACTCAATAAAGTAACTTTTCAACTTTCAATTTTCCACTATAAAAAATGTTTAACTAATTTAAGATCAAAATTTTTTCCCCAAATCAAGCATTTTTTTGAAAAAATTCCCCATTTACAAAAAATAAACATTTAAAGCCGGCAGAAATTTGCATGCATATTCGCGACTTTACGACGAGAATGAAGATACACTTTAAAACGACAAGTTCGTTTACACTTGTTTTTTAAATTGTTACCAATCGATGATGCTGGCCTATCATTACGTTAGCTCCATCTACACTTGGCGTTTAAGACCGCAGAGTTTTCATTCAATTTTGGAGGACTAGAGGGGGGGGGGGGGCTACTGCATTCATTGAGCAATGTTTCGCATGTCGTGCAAAAAACTCTACTGTCATTTCATGATGCACAAATTAACTAGCCTTAAACAAAAAAAGTTACAAAATTGTTTTTTTTTTCTGTTGTATAAATCTATACTAATAAAATAAATGAGTATATGTGTTTAAGTGTCTGTTCGCGATGACTAGGAAAATCTGACGCACTTAGTGATTTGAAAATACAGGTGGGGATAGTCCAAGACAGGTCGTGATGCACCTGTGATACGTGTAAACTGTAAGATTGTAAACGATGAGCTCGACCACGGCAATAATGATTGATATCTCTGATTTTTGTACTTTATTTTCGTTTTCCAAATCAAAATCGTATTCGAGACAGACCCAGTGTTGTCAGATGACTAAAAGTAAACTTTATGTGAAATAGTGAAACAAGTTCCCCAAGTTTTTCCCCAAAAATGTTGATAGTCCCCAAACATTTCCCCATAAACTGCTTGTCCCCAAAAAATTCCCCATGAGGTTCAAAATTCCCCAAATTGGGGACGAAATCCCCAATCTGGCAGCACTGTCTATATCTCATCTCAGTTACCTATCGGTTCGAACTAGAAATTTTTTTATAAAGCTAGTTTAAAAGGTACAAAGGAAAACACTACTTAAATGGATAAGTTAATAATTTAAAATAAAGATTCTGGTGTGAAATATTTTTCAAAAATTTGAGTAAAACTCTCGGTTTTTCCAGTGTTAATTCACTTAAGAAAAAGCTCTATCACAAAATCTCTTTGAATAGGGGGGGAGGAGAATTGTAAAAATCAAGGTTTTCTAAAATCTTGCATAACTTTTGAACTATGAAGAAAAATAAAAAATCCAAAGAGATTTGAAATCGGCAAAACTTTTTGAGATCATGTAAGTATTGCATTTTTTGGTCATAAAAAAAAGCAATTTAACAAATTACAACGACCATTTGGAAAATGATTTTTTCAAAGACTAAAATTTAAGACATAAAAAATACCACGGAGTTGATCATACATTACGTACGCCTCGAATTAAACATTAATAGTGTTATTACACGTAAAAATTGCAAGCTTCAAAAATCACCTGCGATCCGTCAGATTTCATGAAACTTACGTATTATCCACCTGAAACTTACGTATTATCCACCTGAAACTTACGTATTGTCCACCTGAAACTTACGTATTATCCAAGCATTTCATTCGCTGTTCGGGAAAAGGCTTTTCCATCGTCAGATTTCCAAGAAATCTGACTACCAATTTTAAATGAAATTTCATTCTTAAACTTCTAAACATCCGACAATATTACTTTTTACACCGTTGTATAGAGAAAAAAATTTACTTTTAAATGCAATTTGTTTGAAAGCTGTATCTCAATTTGTTTCTGAATTTTTTTTTTTTTGTAGTTTTTATTACTTTTTTGTCACAGTGGCAACAGAAGTATCCATTTCTGTTGTAAGTAAAGGTTAGTGTATAGATCAATCAACAAGCGAATAAAATGCGGATTAAACCAATAAAAAGCTTCAGATATGCTTTTGATTTCCTACCCTGACGAGGACAATAACCATTTTTCCAAATGGTTAAAAAAAAAAGAAAAAAAAGTAAGTGTTCTAAAGTGCGAGTATTACTCGCGCTTAGATGGTTGCTTACAATAAATATATGAATTATTAACTGTATTATTAAAAAAAATCGTTGCTAAAAGAACATAACAAGACTGTAAAAAACTATACAACGTAGGATTGGATATAGCTGTATAATACTAGAAAAGTATGAATGGGTATACCGTAAAAGTTCGAAGAGATACGAAGCATAAATAATATCAGATATTGCTATTCTGTATAAATCTTTTCTTAATCTTTTCGTAATCTGTTTTTGATGAACTTAATTCGGTTCTGACAATAAAAGCAGTGCATATTTAATCTTCATTTAGCAATTCATAAAACTAAATTCAGCATAGTAATAAGATTTTCTTTTTACAGTGTAGCTAAAACAAAACACTTGTTCCATATTTAACCTTGTCATTGTGCTAAGCGCACTTCGAAAGGAGGTCGAAAATTTGCAACGCCGTCTTGGTCCGTGCCGTGTTTTACCAGATAGATTTTTAATGAACTTTTAAAGACATGGGATGTGTGATGAGAGATCCACTTAATGTCGCGAAACCCATAGTATTTATGTGATTAATTATAATTAAATTGGTCTGTTTTTAACAATTTGATGCTTATTGCTTTTATACTGCTTCTGGGCTTTACATTACACAAATGTATCATTAAGAGTTGTTATCTAGGCTTTAAAAGCCGATGGTACAGAGAGTACGCCGCCCCTATCATTATGCATGTCCAAACCGTCCGTGTCTTTAAGGGTGCATATCTAGGCTAATTACCAACGATTTTTTTCGAAAATCATTATCAACAATGCTTTTATACTTGTTCTACAATAGATACCTCTACTTTAAACTTTACACTTTATACGTTAAAGCAGTAATAAATTCGATGGCCTAAGAAAGTGTAATTTTTTGGGTACCTTCCATACACTCTTAAAACGAAAGAGCCAAAATAACTCAAGTTGAGCCGAAATCCACTCATCTCATGATTTGAAAGTCAGCTTCTCATAAAGAGTTGAAACAACTCGAGTGAATGAGTTGTTTTTAGGCAACTCATGATTGAGTGGTCTCTATTTTACTCATACTTGAGTGAAATCAAATCAATGAAGGTAAAATCCAGTAGTACTTGAGTGATTTGTAACCAACTCATACTTGAGTGAAATTGAGTCATTTAAGACTAAATCCAGTAGCACTTGAGCTATTTGTAACCAAGTCATACTTGAGTGAAATGAAATAATTTAAGCCTAAATCCAGTACCCCTTGAGCGTTTTGTAATCAATTCAAACTTGAGTGAAATGAGGTCATTTCAGATTTAATCCAGTAGTTCTTGAGCGATTTGTAACAATTCATACATGGATTAAATCAACTCATTTAAGAGTTCATCCAAAATCCCTTGAGTGATTTCTAATAAACTCATTCATAAGAGAACTCGCCAAAATTACCAAAAAAAACCCTTGAGCGATTTCTAATTAACTGATTAAATAAAATCATGTCATTTTAAATGAAATTCAGTAACCTGTGATTGATTTTTATCAACGTAATTCAAAATAACGCAGAATTCTTGCCACATTTTCAAATTAAAATAACTAATTTTATACTCCTTCATATTGGTTTATATAACTGTAATTCTTATTTAATAGTAAATGACTATTTTTTGATTGAAAAAATAACTGTGATTTATAATTAAATAAAAATTACAACTAAAAAAAAACAAAACTTGAAATCGCCAAGGGAAGGAAAAATCCCAATGACAACTTTTAAAAGATGACTGCTCCCCTTAAGGGTGTTCTCAAATTCAAAAGGGCAGCTTTCTGACATAAGCTTGAATTTATTTTTGATCGAAAATGCATGAAACCAGCTGGTGGTGTTGTTCTAAAACTATGTAATCGAGCTGCTTTTTCCATTTTTTTTTTTTAAACACAATAGATTTTTCAGAAAATAGTGTCAAAGTGGAAGTTTTGAACTGAATTTCCACGCGAAAGGAGAAAAAACATACCAGAGTGGGCGAAAACGTTTGTCACATAATCAAAATCGCTTATAACTCAACAGATAACTTATTGATCAAAAAATGGAAAATCCAGTTCAATTCCAAATTGCTTCCATAACAAGGCTTTCCAATTTTATATCTTTCCGTTAAAAAAATTAATTGGTAAATGCATCAAAACGCTTTGTGCTTGTTGAGCAGACCAGTTAAGAACAGCCTTAAGATCCTACACTAGTCGCTAAATGCTTGGAAATGCTAAAAATCTGGATGCTTGTGTTAATCTTATGGAGAAGTTATTTTCAAATACATTGTTTGGATTAAAAAAAAAATATATATATATATATATATTTTGGAGGGGGGGGAGGGATATAGGATCTTTATGCAGGCTAATTTTTAATTTTGGTTAGTTTCTCTTATACAGTAGATGTACAATTTTACGAACTGATGTTACTCCCATTTACGAATACATTATATGAATCCCACTGAGTTCGTAAAATCGAGCGTCTACTGTATTAAGATATAAATTTTAGAATCGGTTCCAAAAATGAAAGTATTTACGATAAAATATAAAACCTAAATTAAAAAAGTAAAAACTAGCCACAATACATATTGTCTTCAGCTACCATATGCAAAAAGAATCATGTACAAATATTAAAAATCCAAGCAAGATATTTGAAAATAACTTCCCCATGGAATTAACATTATCACAGGTCTTGTCACATGGCTAGTGTTAGGCCTTAATAAGTAAAATTGAAAATATTTCAAAAAAGATAAACACCCACCTATTATATACTTTGTTGTAACTATCCCTTGATTTAATTCACACTACTTCTTAATAGACTAACTTTTAAAGAAATATTTATTGTTAAGCCTTTTTTTATGCTAATTAGCACTGAGTGATAAATGTCAATTTAATGCAGTTGATACATTTACAAATAAATTATGCACCAAAATAACTGTAGAATATTGAAAAATAAGGTTTGGGTTCACTATTTAACATTTGAAAAGATCTTTTAATGCAAATGAAAATCTAAAATGGCCTTTTACTGCCCAATAGACTTACAAATCTGTCTCGATATGCAAATGTTAGAAATTTTATCCATTTTTCATGCACTATGTGTACTTTCATTTGATTTGGATTCAAGTATCCTAAAACTTATAGCTAGAATTTTGATCATGATACTATTTTTTTTTTTTTTTTTTTTTTTTTGTATATGAAGAACCTTCCACTAAATATTGTAGTATAAAAGTCAAATGCATAAATAACTGAAAATTGAGCTTATTGACTCAAACAACGTGCAACTTAATTCTTTATATCATTTGTTGAAACTAAATTATGTTCAATAATAATTTTTAGAATTTAGCTTCTGGATTAGAAGGAACAATGTCTTGAATGGATAAACACCAACCCATTAGGTACTCTCTTGCAGTTATTCCTTCTTAATCTTGTTGTGAAATATAAAACTTTAAAATGGCATAAGATTGTAGCTTTTTATGTCAAAAGCAGGAGCCAAATGTGCAATTCAAAATATTGTGGGGGGAAAAAACAACATTATTTACTAACAATTTTATTTAACAAAAAGAAAAAACAAACTTAGCAATGATAGCAATTTTAACAACAGATGCAGTGCATTGATAGCAATTTTAACAACAGATGCAGTGTTTTCATTAAAAATTTTCTCGTCAAGACAAGAAAATATGTCTTCTTCTCTGCTGAAGATCCTTCAGAGATTCGATAGGGCTGTTGAATTACATTCCTTGCAGTGGAATTGCATTTCTCCATGAGGTCACTATTCTCCTGTGTTAAAAGAAAATATTGAAATTAAGTTAAATAGCAAAAATTGTAATGTAAAGGAGTGATTATGAACCTTTTAAAACATTTTAGTTTTTAGATTAAAGTAAATATAAATAAATTCTTAAAGTCTTAAGCAAGTTCTTAAAATATTGTTGAAAATTCACCTTTGTTACCATTTTCAAAATGTATAAAAACATATCTTTTTAAACAATAATTTAAATTTGGGGGGAAAAATGAAACTACATTTCATATTAAATTTATTCTAAATATGAAAATACATATACAGGGGTCATTCCAAGAAAAATTTAGGGCCCTTCACAAAAATCTATTTAATAAAATAAGCCCCTTCACAAAAATAAATTTAATAAAATGGGCCCCTTCGTAACATTCTTTTTCATATAAACTGTTTTAAAATGTGTAAATTGTAAATAAAACCAGCTCACTGAAAACAAACTTTAGCAAGGGGATTTAAAGGAGTTTTGTCAAATTCTTCATTTAAGTTTGAGTAACTGGATTTCAATTTTTGCTACAAAATATTATTTTTCACAAAAATAACTTGTACTTTTCACAAAATCGGCCCCAAGAATAAAAACAAACAAACAAAACACACACAAACAATCGCCTCCCCATGCATATTCTGAAAGAAAAGAAAAGAAAAAATGAAATAAAAAACCATACACTAAAACTTTTAGCTTTATATAAAAAGTTACACCACTGAAAATTCAGCCAATTGTGAATAAAATGGAAAATGAATAAATGAAACCCTCTGTGCGATCACCGGGGTTCGTTGATATATATCAATCAATATATATGCAATATTTATTTTCAAAATATCAAGATTTTTGATATTTTCATATTACCTGATATTTATTTTCAAAATATCAAGATGCATGATATTTTCAATATTTTTCTATGTTTGCTATTTATTTTCAAAATATCACTGTATAAGATGTTTTTGATATTTTCAGTCAAAACAAGTGCAAATGAAATTTCCAACTGTTATGGACTGTGTTGTTCTGTAAATAAGGAATTTATGTCTCTGATAGTTACTTTTTTAGCCGAAGAAAACAAATATCTTTTTCAAACTTTATGTTTGAATTTTTTACTTTTAACTGTAGATTATTATGAGGGACATAATTCAGAACAGACACTGAAACATAAACTGTCTAATTTAGATACTCAGTTATATATACAGCTTCACTATAAAAGAATCTGATGTAAGCGTATAAAGCAAATTGTTTCTGTTTTCAATTAGTTGATTTTAAATTTTGTTCTAAGTGTAAAAAAAAAGAAAGAAAAAGAAAACTGCACTTTTAATGTATTGTTTAAGTTTTCATGTTAAGTGGAATATGTTTTAGTTTCTAATTTATATTATGCTTGAATATATTTATTATCAGCAATAAGGTGACTATTTTGAAAATATCGGATATATATCAAAAATATCAGATATATATCAAAATATCGGACATTTTTGATACTTTCGAAAATATCATTTAAATTTGGGGGGGGGGGGGAGAAACTACATTTAAATTCATTCTAAATATGAAATGTTTTATTACAACAATGATGTTTAACCTTACCCCATAAAATCTAACTAAGCAGCCAAACGGCAGTTTTCTTCCAACAGTCAAATGCATGAGTCTGAGACATACATGTCTAATTTAATACAGTATAACCTCGAAAATCAAGACTAAGACTAGATTTATAAAAATTCTAGATTTCACAAAGATAATCGAAACTTTCAATGTTCTTAACAGTACCTTTAATCATAATTTAATTAATAACAAAGTGATAATTATGTAAGGAAAAAATAATATCGAAAGGCTTACTTTCATTGAAATTTGTTAAAACTTTTTCAATAAACAGTGAATTTTGAAAATCCAATTGCAATTTGCTTCCTTTTTTTTTTTTTGGAACTATTTTTAACAAAAATGTTTTTCATATTAAATACATGTTAGGAATATCTATTTCAGAAATACAGACTTGTTTTTCTAAACTGCATAATGTTATGACAAAATTAAATTTTATATGCTATTTCTATACCGCCAACATTACTCTCTTCTATTTTAAAAATTACCTATCATTAAAAAGAAAAACTTCCAAATCTAACACATGTCACGGATTTCTATCTAATCTTGGAAGAAAATGTGCATTATTGGGCAAATGTATCTGATTGATAGATGATACTAAATAAATGAACTGAAACTGGATAGCACTGCATTCTAAACACATAGGAAAGATACACTATATGGCCATTAATGACCGGCAATTTTCAATTTTAGACATTTTGTCGAATATTTAGAAATATACTTGACAGATTCTTCTGAAATTTCAGTATTAAAAAACAGGTATCAGGGGTCTGTCCACACTTTTCTCACAGGGTCCTGTTTTTGTGAAATTGTGAAGTTTTTCTTATTTTTGTGAAAATTCTAGTCATAATTTTGTGAATTTTAAATTATCGATGTCTTCATGTTCTATCCTTCATATAAAAAAAGCTAAGTAATATGCTCTTTGGCGAGTTCAACTGTTTACTTACAGACCAGATTTTATTTTTAAATGACTAAATTTGTGAAAAATTCAATTTGAAGGTGAAAATATTCTGTGAAAGGTCTATTTAAGAGACAAATAATTTTGTGAAGGGTCCTGTTTTGGGATAAAATGTTTTGTGAAGGGTCCTGTTTGGGGATAAAAAATTTTGTGAAGGGTCCTGTTTTAAGATAAATTATTTTGTGAAGGGTCCTTTAAAAGACCTAAAATTTTCCTAAACATATCCCTGGGTATGATCTTGTATTTAACAATGTCGATTTGTTAACGGGGTGGGGTGGGGTGGCAATTAGGGGCCAACAAAAAAAATCAAAGAAAAAAATAATACTTGGGATCACCCTGTAAAATGCACGAAATTATCTACCACTACCGAATATAAATAGACATTGTGCAATATGTGTAATTTTTTGTGTAAGACTAGCACGTATATTAATAGAAATATAGCGATTTATTTAAAAAAATAAAATTCTTGCATATTTTTTGCTTATAACATGCAGGGTTTTCAACCCAATTTAACGCCAGTTTCAGAAAAATTGACAATATAATAGAAACAATATAGTGCAATTGGAATATAGCTATATTAAATATTTTAGGAAATATGAGCAGTTGTATGAAATAATTTTTATCTGTGCATGCGCAAACGATAACAAGGATCATTTTACATAATTTAATATTCTATAGAGCAACTTATTAAAAAAAATCTACTAGTCAAATATCGTAAAAATTCAGAAGGATATTGGCATTAAAGTGAGCAAATTTTTAGTTTTTCTCTAAAAGTAACTGAATGATAAGGGATTTTCCACAAATTGTCAATTTTTATTAACTGACTTTCAGAAAAAAGTATTTAGTAAGTATCAACGAGTAGATTTGGAAAAAATGCTTCAATTTTTATACTTCTTTTGATCATGGTATAGGCTCGTTCTGGTGGTTATCCAATAACTAAAGCATCAATAAAAAATGGAAATTTAAAAAAAAAAATTAAAAATGACAATTTGTGGAAAATCTCTTATCATTCAGCTGCTTTTAAAGAACAACTAAAAATTTGCTCACTTTAACGCCGATATCTTTCTGAATTTTTACGACATTTGACTAGATTTTTTAAAAATAAGTTGCTCCATAGAGTTGACTATTAAATTATGTAAAATGATCCTTGTTATCGTTCACACATACACAGATAAAAATTATTTCATACAACTGCTCATATTACCTAAAATATTTAATATATTTATATTCCAATTGCACTATATTGTTTCTATTATATTTTGTCAATTTTTCTGAAACCAGCGTTAAATTGGCTTGAAAATTCTGCGTGTTATAAGCAAAAATCATGCAAGAATTTAATTTTTTTAAATAAATCGCTATATCTCTATTAATATACGTGCTAGTCTTACACAAAAAATACACATATTGCACAATGTCTATTTATATTCGGTAGCGGTAGATCATTTCGTGCATTTTATTTTACAGGGTGATCCCAAGTATATATATTTTTTCTTTGATTTTTTGTTGCCCCCCTAATTGATCCCCTTATTAAATCGACATTGTTAAATATGAGATCATACCTGTTCATTTCAATCCTGAAATTCCAGATGAATATGTCAAGCATATTTCTAAATATTTAACAAAATGTCTAAAATTGAAAGTTGCCGATCATTAATGGCAATATAGTGTAAGATGCTAGGTATGAAGTTTACTAATATGAAAACAATTTTTTTTTTTCACATATGTATCTGTAAGGTCACAAAACAATTACAAAACACACACACACACACACACAAAAAGAAATTCCAATGACAAAAAACTTAAAAAATATATTTAAGATTAATATGTAAATTTATACCCTGTCTTCTATTTCTTGCTGATAATACACCTCCTCAGGATTATCACATGCCTCTTTGATAGTCCTCTTTGTTGGTACTTCTTTTGGGATGGTGTTAAATTTAACTTCATTGTTTTAAACCTCCATTCAACCATACCAGCTTGAGCGATAGGATCAAAGTATTGTTCCTAAAATGAAAATGTGCAAAAACAATGTTATCGATTTAAAATGTTTCAATGGTTTTAACTTAAAATTTCAAAACACAGACGTAATGATGAGTTTATACGAAAGTGCCTGAAACATACAAAAAAGGAAATTCATTTCCCTCCAATTTACCCAAGCAATAAATTGGACCGATGGGACTGTTGCATAATTAAAAATATATACAGTATAAAGTAAATTATCTGGAATTGTTGGGTTCACGTGTTTTTGGATAACTGGCTACTCACTGCATTAAGCTATCCCTTTGTTGCAATTAAAATTTATTAGAATAATCAGATTAAAGCTCCTTCTCAGAGATAAGTTGCTTTTTCACTTTCCTGTGTTATTCAATGGCCTTTGAAATGCCCCACAATTCTTGGAATATCTCATCACAAAATTCATATTTATAATTAATTTCTTTTTTATTAGATGCTTAGAAGAATTGTTTTCTCAAACTGTCAAAAAATTTAGATTTTGTTTTAAATAAAAAAAAGGTTATTTTTGAAAAATCTAAATCACTTCCTTCACTACCTATATATGCACATATTGTTATGAATTGGTATCAATTCTGCCTTATACCAAAATTTAAATTTCTATCCTTTCAGATTTGACAAAAAAATCTGAAATCGTAATCTGAAAAAAATCTTACTGAAGCTCAAAAATCATTCAAAATAGACTAAACTAACAACTGGCACTGTTGTGGTATTTGTAATTGGCTGAATTTAATTTTGAGAAATTATAACCAATCCACGCCTCCTCTAAAAAATATATATACAGTAGAGCACCTAATTCACTGACCTATAATTCATGATAAATTTTTTGAATGTAAACAAAGATTTTTTTTTTTTTTTTTAATGTTTGAATGACAACGAAATTTTGAAAACTAATTCAATCAATTTTAATAAAGGACGAAGTTATTTATAGAATATAAGATAAATTTAATAAACCAAAGACAACGCCATGATGCCATGTTTAAAAATAAACTAGATGGAATCCGCCAAAACTTGACGGCAACAATTTGAAAGCACCACAGAAAAAAAAAAGTATTTTACAGCTAAAGAAATTTTTAAAGGCTAATTTTTAGGAAAACTTTCAATAATTGAAGAAAAAAAACCCTGCATTTTATATCCAGGCAAATGACCCATTACTGCCAGAGTTACATTCACCCAGACACAGTCAAAAGTATTTTTTTACATTACACCCAATGGGAAAATAGTTACTTATTACTTTCTCAGGAAGAGTTGGACAGTTACATAATCAATGCTTAACACATGATTTCTTCATTTTAAAGACTACTGTAGAACACAGTACAGGACTTTAATTTCAGGGCGGGATTCATCACCAAAATTTTGAAATCCCACCCAAAAACACATCATGAGCAGGAGGCTTCCATCTAAAAAATTTGTTTTCAAAAAAGTGTTTCATTTTAAAACAAATCCTGCGAACCTTGTGATATTTTCGGATGACAGGTTGATACATTTTGCGGCGAAAGATTGTTGAAATTCATATTTTGGTCCTGCAACCGAGAGACAAATTTTGAATTCCCCCCCCCCCCCCCCCCCGAGATTGAATGACAAGTTTCTCGTTAATTTCTGTGACTGATTGCAAATTGAGGGGCGATTCTGTTCCAAAAATTATGAAAAATCATTCATCAGTCTGGAAATTTGGACATAAAAAAATATGTCTCATATTTCGAGAAATTGTCACCGAAAAAATCAATTTCGTCAAACGTTAGCTAAAATAAAAACACCAATTTTGTTAAAAGTAGGGATGCCAAAACCTGTGGCCTGCAATGAATTTCGTCAATTTGCCACAAAAAAAATTGAAAATTTCATCAGTCAGTTTAAGAATCGTGAATTTCATTGATCGGGCATGGAAAAATTGTGCGTTTTGTCGATTGTGTACAGGAACATTGAGAATTTCGTTATGGTAAAATAGCGAATTTTCTCGATGCACGAAGAAATTGAGAATTCTGTTGATCGACTGCAGAACCAATCATGATTTTCATCAGTTTATAGAGAGAAAAAGAAATCTCAAATTTGTCAATTTATTGCCTGAAATTTTTTTTAAATTTCATCAGAGATAATGCAGAATCATGAATTTCATGATCAGTCAGAAAAATTGCAAATTTTGTTGATTGATAATCACTAATTCCGTTGGTCAGACACGAAAATATGTTATTTTGTCCATAATGCATGGAAAATAGCGAATTGTCGATCAGCCTCAGAAAAATCAAGAATTTCATTGGTCTGAAATGAAAATATCAATTTTTGTCGGTAATGTGCAGAAAAATCAAATTTCGTCGATCGGCTACTCGAAATAGAATTCTTTCACGTGTGGGCCTCGACAAAACAGACTTTTTCTAAAAAGCCCTTATCTTAAAAAAGTTGTGCACCCGTAATTAAAAAGATCACGAATAAAATAAGTTTTGTCTAAGGATTGCAAATAAAATGAAAATTTCGTCAAAAGATGGGGAACAAATGCATGTATCGTTAGAAGATAGCAGGGAAAAGAAAATGGCAACTCCTTCAAAGGATTACGGAAAAAAAAAGCATATTTTGTAAAAGAATCCGGAAAGAAAATGCATGTTTCGTCAAAAGATAGCAGAAAAAACGTTTTGACAAGGGACCCCCCCCCACCCACAAAAAATAAATAAATAAATTTCGCCAATGGATCACGCGAAAAATGTGGAATTAGTCATAATGTCGCAGGACCCCCCCCCCTTGCGAAATTCATCAAAAGGTCGCTGAAATAAATAAATAAATAAATTTTGCTAAAGCGTTGCAGAAAAAAAAAATGCCAAAGGGTTGCAAAAAAATGAAATAAATTTTGCCAAAGTGTTGCAGACACAATTGTATAATATAGACGCATGTGCGGAAAATTTTCCAAAAATTCGGAACTTTGCGGAAAAATTTTTTAGAAAAAAAAAAAAACTTAATTTTTGTCCTTGTAAATTTTTTTTTTAAATACCGAAAAATTAAAAATATTCTCCAATTTCATGTACGATTTATTTGCCAGACAGATTATTATTCAGGGGTCGATGCAGGTTTTTATTCTTGGGGCCCATTTTGCGAAAAGTAGAAGTTATTTTTATTAATTTTATTATATTTTTGTGAAAAATAACATTTTTTAAACGAAAGTTGAAATCCAGTTACTCAAATTTGAACCAAGAATTTATGAACAAAATCATTTTTTACATCCCCTTGCTAAAGTTTCGTAACCTAGTTTTATTTACAAATTACACATTTTAAAGCAGTTTTTATGAAAAAGAATGTTACGTAGGGGGCCTTATTTTATTAAAAGGAATTTTGTGAAGGAACCAGTTTTATTAAGTTCATTTTTGTGAAGGGGCCCATTTTATTAAATTTATTTTTATGAAGGGGCCTATTTTATTAAATGGAATTTTGTGAAAGGGCCCTAAATAGGCCCCAAATTTTGTCTGCATTGACCCCTGTTATTGTTTGACAGACGTGATTCTGTTCCAAATTTTCAGAAAATTTAAGGCATTTGGTTTTGAAAATTTAAAAAAATCAGCCATCAGTCCAAAAATTCAGACATAAAAAGATACCACTGCGAATTTCAACAAATGGTTGCCGTAAAAATGCAAATTTCGTGAAAGGATCGTAAAAAAAAAAAGAAAAAGAATTTCATAAAAGGAGTGCAGGAAAAAACGAATTTCGTAAAAGAATAGCGCGGAAAAAGCCTAAATTCTGTCAAAGGATTTAAAAAAAAAAAAAAAAAAGAGCAAATTTCGTAAAAGAATCGCGGAAAAATTATCATCAATTGATCGGGAAAAAAAAAAAAAAAAAAAAAAAGAAATTTGTCAAAGGGCCATAGAAAAAGGTGTGAATTCCGTAAAAAACGCAAGAAAAACACGAATTTCGTAAAAAGATCGCAGAAAAAACGCGAATTTCGTCAAAGGACTGCAAAAAAGAGAGCAAATTTCATCAAAAGCGTGCACGAAAAAAAACTAATTTCTTAAAAGCATAATGGAAAAAAGCCCGAATTTTGTCAAGATTGTGAAAAAAATGCAAATTTCGTCAAAGCGCTGCGTAAAAAGTGCGAAATTTGTCAAAAGATCATAGGAAAATGCGAATTTCGTCAAAGGATTGCGGGAAAAAACTGATTTCATGAAAGGATCGCAGATAAAATGTGAATTTCGTAAAATGATCACAGAAAAAAGAAAAAAAAAACCGAGAATTTCGTCAAACGGCCACAGAAAAAAATGATTTTTGTCAAAGGGCCACGGTAAAAACTCACCGGTCTCTTTAATGATGATACCCATGAATGGACCTCTCCCTACAAAATGTGATTTAGTTGTTTCAGTAGCAATGTCACATTATTTCTGCCCTGCTTATCATGGATTTTTAGCTTTATTTTTTTTTAACCAAAATAATTATTCTTTGATTAATATTAATTATTTTTAAATATAAATGGTAATTACTTTAAAACTACTGTTTCTAATCCATATCGTTAAAATAACATAACACAGTATTTTACGTTATTAAACATTAAATTAATTTGCAGATAGTTTTTGACCCAATATTTATGTGCACAGAAAGTTTTTGGTTTTATAGAAGTCTGGTTGCAGAAAAAACACAAATTTTTCCAAAGGGTTACATAAAAAATGGAAGTCTCTTTAGAAAACAGCACGTACACAAATATCTATGTTTATTATAACAGGGATAGTTTTTAAACTTAAAAAATATACCAAACTAACTTTTGAAATTTTGGGTTTAACCCGAACCCAACTTGCAGGAATTCACACTCAGCCTCAAATCAACCTGAACCAAAAACAGAGTTTACTCAACCTACAACAAAAATAATTATCGATTGTTTTAACAAATGTTAATTCATAGAAGAAACCATTAAATTTAAAATTTTATTAATTAAAAAAAAGGTCATCCTTTAAATAAACACAAAGCAAGTTTTTTTCCCAATATGAAATTTACTATGTAAATGTAATTGGTTTTATTAAATATTATGTAAAGTTGTTTTAAAAAATGACATTTTAATACCTTTAAACTTTGAAATATAAAAAGGTATTTGGCCAAACAGTTACTATTCGGCTAGCTGAATATTCAGTATTCGGCCAAATCACTATTCGGTACATCATTAAACCTAACTTGCTACTTTGAACAACACTCATAATCTTCAGTTTTAATTTTTAACTGAATTGTTTACATATCAAATACATGTGTGAATTATTAGTTCCTGCCACTTAATGAAATTAGTTTCTGCCTGATGATATGAAAAAGTAAAATGTTTTAAAATTTTACTGCTGTATGATATATTTCTCAAATCATTTTCATTTATTAATTTTTTTTTAGATTATGTGAAATTATGGCTAAATTGATCAGTCGGGGGAGGGGGTACATCATAAAAAATACCAGAAATTTTAGCGAACACAGTATTGACTAGAATAAAAAGACTTTTTACTGCAAAAACATTATCCCCCCCCCCCCACAAGATTCTTTGACAAAATTCATATTTTTTTCATGATTCTTTAGTGAAATTTGAGTTTGTTTTTTTTATAATTCTCTGGCAATATTCGCGTTTTAATGAAATTAGTGCTTTTTAACTTTTGACAAACTTTGTATTTTTTTCCCATACCCCATTATGTGAAGATACTCGCGGGTTAATGCTATTCTTATTTGCATTTTGACATTTTGAATATATATATATGTATGTATACATATAATTTTTTTTGGGGGGGGGGAGGGGGTGGACATCTGAGCTTGATCCTCATGGCACTCGTTTACTTTTTCAATTTTGATTGCAGAATTTTTTTTTTTTTTTTTTTTTTTAAAGAAATTACTTTTACTTTTAGAATCTGTTCCAAAAGTAAAAGTATTGTCTTAAAAAAAAAAAAAAAAACCTGCGATTAAAATTAAAGTAAACAAGGGGCACTGAAGATCAAATCAGCTATACAATGCCACAAAAAAAGAAAAAAAATGCAAATGAGATCAGCCAAAAACCTCCTCATAGGAATAGCACTCGAGTGTGGTCCCTCTCTACATCACTACTCAACAAGTACAAAACATTGACACATTTTCAAATTCATTTTTTAACAGAAAGATATAAAATTGGAAAGCTCGACTATGGAAGAGATTCAGAATTGAACTGTATTTACCATTTTGTGATCAGTAAATTACCTGTTGAGTTATAAGCGTTTTTGATCACATGACAAGTTTTTCACTTCTGGGTGGTTTAGTGTTGGGGACACAGAAATTTTTTGATGTTTTTATGAGGTACCTCCAAAAAACTTTTGTCATGACAATGTCATGCTTCCAAAGGAGTGAGGTGGGTGGGGTTTATATGCAAGAACTAAAATTGAGTTAGGATGGATGTAATTTCTCCCTCCTCCTCGGTGTATGCTGCTTAATCTGACAACTCGAAGTTAGGTGTTAGCTCCGTAGCAGAAACTGTGCAGCACGGCAGCAGCGATGCAGGTTATTTTAGACCTTGCAGATTAATCTACCAGCTTAAAAATAATATTGTGCTTAAAAAAATTCACCAAAAATTTACTTTGATTTAAGAGTTTATGTATTTCTTATTAATTTTCTATGTGAAATGCAATTTCTGTTTATTTTATGGGTCACTATAAGTATTTAAGATAGTAGCTTGTTTCAGTATTGTTAGGTTGCAGATAAATTTTGGTTTGCTGCAGATGGACATCGAAAATTCTGCTATTGGGGACATTAGGAAAGTGGAACTTTAGTTAGGGTCACCCGGGGTAAAATGGGTATAAAAAAAGCTTTTTTTTAATTTTAATGTTTCATAGCAGAAACATTATGAAATATTATCATGTTTTTGTTCAATATTTTTTACATTATGTACTTTAGGTCTAAATTCAACATAATTACCCATTTTATCCCAGTTCGGGGTAAAATGGGTATATGCTGGTTAAAGTTGAATTACATTATAATTAATGTATAGACCATTTAAAAGTTTTGTACCTTCATCCTCTGAATCACATGTAAACTGGGGCGAGGAGGGAAGACAAAAAACTGTCTCTTTCACTTTGTTTACATTTTTTCCTTGACAAATAAAATCTCTTATGAAACTAATAGAAATAAGATACAAGTACACACAAATCCTATCCCCCCCCCCCCCCAAACTGTTCTTAATTTTCACCACATCAATTTACGTCCATGCTCTGAATCATGTTTCTAACAGTGTTTCATTTTAAAAGTTGTTTTTTTTTTTTAATTTAATGCAGCTCAAAAACAGATAGATATCAGCATGAGTATCTGTAGGAAAAAATGAGAAATTAAGTTAACTGAAAAATATTTTAAATCAAAAGCAATTTATAAAGTTAACTAGCTATAAGTGAAAGAAAATTTATGTACAAAATATGTATATGGCAACGACTGGTACAGCTTGGTTGAGATAGACTTCCTTACAATTTGGGATGCCTCCACATCAGCAGACTTAGATAAAATGTAAAACTGTCTGCGAACTCAAATAATTTCTTTAAAATTTTCTGCAAAAAATGCCGTGCTCCTCCCGAGTGCTGTATTGCCGCCAAAAGCAAAAATGAAAAGTTATATACTTTAAAGGTTTAACTTCCTTGGATTGCTTCGACTCTTTTTACTGTTTATCCTGTTATAAGGGTGTATTCAGATCCAAACTGCTGTTTTTCTGATTCATTTTTGCTTTCAAACGCCTCAAACTGGGAAATTCTCTTATTTAGAAACTACATAATGCGCCGTGCTTTTCGATTTTTTGATAAATGCAGAAAATATTGTCAAAGTGGGCGTTTTGAACCGAATTTTCGGAAGCGGGAGATCTGGGAATGAAAAAAATGGTCATACAGAGAAAATAATTGTTTAAAAATCAAATTCTAATGAATTGAGCGAAAAATGAAATCACACGGCCTCTTATGCATCTCTTCAAAAATCACCTCAGCAAGTTCCATGTTGTTACTTTTAAAAATGAGTCTGAAAATGTCCCAGAAAATTTTGAGCTGTTGAGGGTGGAAAAATATTTTTTCGAATACACCCTTAATCCACCCAATTTAATAAAGTTAGAACATATGTTTTAATTTAATTTATGGCCGGAAATATGGTACTTTGATTTAATGTGATTTTTCAAAAATTGTCGGTTACCAGCGATTTTTAATGTTTACATTTGCTTGATTTATAACGCTTTTAATGGTTACAAGCGCATTCCAAAGCGAAGTGCGGATTAACAGATGTTCGCAACTAATTTATAGCCTAATTTCATATAACAAAGCACAATTTCAGTTTTAAACACAGAATCAATAACAATTTGCTCTCAAAAGTCTTTCAATTTTGATCAATTTTCATACATTCATATCTTGACCTCAACTAGCATAAAAAAGATGGCTTATACCTATACTTCAAATGAAAATCAAATTTCAAAGTAATTGCTTAAAAGGCGCAAAGGCCAACATAGTGAAAAAGATATTCTTATACCTATTTTACCCCATGTGACAAGAAATGCTATAAAATTTTTTTGAATAAATAAATTTACTCATTTTTTGAGTTTTCTATTAGAAAAATCCTTCTTTAAAATCCAAACAGTTTATTTTTTAAGATCAAAAATGCTTATAACTCAACAGCTAATTTATTGATCACAAAATGGTAAATACAGTTCAATTCCGAATCACTTTCACAATACATAACAAATTCTTCCTGTAGTATATTTTTCTGGAAAGAGGTTTTTCATTCACTAAAAACACTTTGTTCTACTTTCTGAAAAACAAAATGACTGCTAAGCCCAGTATATATGTAGCTAGTTTGTTTTTACCAAGTTTAAATAACCCTTCTGACAGTCTCATTTCCCAATATGAACCAAAATTTAATTTTAAATAACAGAAATGTATCAAAACACCCAAAAGACAGTGGACAACCTCTGGCCCAGTAATGGACAGGACAACCCATAAAAAGTAATAAATATAATTGTTTTTATGACTGTACTTAGAAACAGAATTTAATGAATACATAGAATGAAACAAAATAGTTATTTTCAAATAAATTTAACAATTAGGATACCAGTTATTAATAAAATATTTGTGATAATCATTTACTGTTTCCATCAGTTATTGTAATTATAAGAAGATCGATGTTTTAATTATTTTAAATGGATAGTTTAAAATACTAAATATCAGGCAATTACAGCTATCAAATTATTGAAACGGGAATTTAAAAGGTATAATTAAAAAAAAGTTTTGGAATATTAGTGTTTAGTCTCACTATTTTTAGCAATTATTCTTCCGGAGACTACTTGATGTATCATTTATAATAATTAATATTACAAATATGAAAGAAATGATAATTTGAGTTGAATATTTTAAACACTAAATAAAATAATTTCAAAATAAAACTGTAGAACTGATGTTTGAGGCCACTGATCTGCAGATTTACTTGTTTCATGAATATATCTATAACTTTCATTAATAGTATTACTTTGTGTGTGTGTGGCGGGGGGGCTCAGAGGTGAACAAGGAAACATTTAAGACAGAAAATAGATTTTTAATAGCTTCTGTAACTTAATTGTTTTTATTTAAACGGAGAGGGATTAAGCCCCATGAGCCCCTCTTTGACTGTGCTCTTAAACAATATTTTCTGCTTCCTGGCTGGTTTGATTGCCAGATTATAAAATATGCAAGGTATATATAAAAAAAGCATAAAATATTAAAATTTTATCAATCAATAAAATAACTTAAAAGCAGTTATTTATAAAAATTTTAGTGTTATTACATTCTGGTAAGTGCAATTTAAAAATTAAAAATTGATTACTTAAGTTTTCAGTTAAGTCAAAGGATTTTAAATGCATTATGAATGTTACTGAAATTGCATTTTTAGCAATGCTTACATGGGGTGTCCTTTACTGGAAATTGACTAATTAAGTGTTCCAGTAATGAACACAGACAGGTCTTAAAATCTTAAAAATAAATGAAATTTTGTAAATGGCCGTTAGTACATAAAATTCCAAGTTTTCTATTGCTACTCAAACAAAAACATTCAAATATTGCAAGAAAATAAAAAATATATAAATTAATTAAACAAAGACATTTCTTAACCTCTTCATTAAGATTTTCACAGAAAAACAGCGAAACTTTAAAACATTTTCTGCTTCTTGATGGGTTTGATTAAAAGTGTCTACAATAACCCAGTGCAAGGGGGAATTATAAAATAAATAATTAAAGATAAATATTTATCTTTTTTTTTTTTTTTTTTTTTTTAACCAAAAACATCAAGGGCTGCCCATTACTGGCACATCTACCTATTATAGAGATGGAAACAATTCTTTCGAAATTCTTGTAATTTTTCACAAAATTATTTACTACAAATTATAAAACATATTTTTGGTTGATATGATTCATCTGAAAAATTACTTTCACAAAATACTTAGTACTGTTATATCTGACATAAAGTTTGTCAATCGAAAAAGAAAACTTTTATTATTTTCACCTCCCCTCATCCCCCCTTGGTTTTACATGACGCTATGATCAGCTTATTTATTTATTTATCAACAAAGTAATAAACAGGACATTTTAAACGAAAATAAATAAGTAAAAAATAAAAGGGCAGAACAATTTTAAAATATAGAAGCATTTCTAAAATAAGCTGCCGGCAGTGACGCTGAGCATATGCAGGAATCTTTAGTTATTTATTTTTACAACAAATTAAGAAATGCAGGAGAATTTTTTCAAAATTTTAAAGCTTTATATGCTAGGGAGGCACAGTATGTGTGTAAATTAAGTTAGTGTGTATACGAAATCCGTTACCACGTGCTTCAAGATTAAAATAAAATCAGTACATACAATTCCACTAAAAACTAAGTATAAATTAAATGCTTTTATAAAACTTACCGAGTAAAACAGGTCCATCCTCTTCCTCAATGTTTCATCATTAAGTAAACTTCTTTAACTTCGTGTTTACATTCGCCATCTTGTGAGGACAGGCGCGACGGCGAGACGAGACGAGACGAACGAATCGCAAAGAACGGCTCGGTAATGAGTGAATTTTTATCAAGTTGAGTTGTTTAATTTTAGCTCTCCTTGAGCACAATAGAAAAATAACAGCTGAAATCAAGTTGAGCTAAACATTTAAAAATCAACTCATTCACGATCCAATAAATTAGAACTCATTTTTGAGCAACCAAATCCACTCATTCGTTTTAAGAGAGTAGGTATACGCGATATCCACACTATATATATCTGGATAATGTAACATTAGGTCATATTAACCCCTTAATGGTCGCTTAATATTTTTAAAAATCATAAAAAAGTACCTATTTTTTATTACAGAAATTGAATAATTATAACGTTTCTATATAAAATATGCTATTAGTTTTTTTAAGGTGAAAAAAAAAAAAAGATGTTATAGAACAAATTCACATTTGTGGAAAAGCCATTATGCGAGAATTCTATGTTTTAATGTTTGTTTACACCATAAAAATTAATGCGAATAAGACCTTTATTTTTCATATCTTAGATCTTTATTTATCATCATGAAACAAATTTTTACAAATAATATAATATACATTAAATTTTGATTATTAATAATTTTTTTGAGTCTGTTATACAGTCGAACCTCTATTTAACGAAGTCGCTAAATCCCGGGAAAAAATTCGTTATATGGAAAATTCGTTAAATAGAGATTCACCTTTTAAAATACTTTAAACTACATAAAACAGATTTTAAATTCATAAACACTAAATATTTTTACTAAAAGTAATAACGTAAAGTAACTTTAAGTAATAAAAGTAAGTTATCGATTTGTTTTATTTATTTTACCCACCAATATCCATCATCAATTCATTTTTCTACGTGTTTAAATCTTTGAAATCTGCAAGGAAAAGAAAACATTGTCCGGGAATACACTGTATTTTCTGTATTCTCTGTATTAATAGTTTTGCGTTAAAATTAACGAATTTTAATGACATTATCGTATTTATTATTATTATAACAAATTATTTTAACCATACATTAACATATGCGTCCTTAAATTTAATTTCTGAAAAACTGTTAATTTTGCCTCAGTTTTTTGTTTAAAAAAGTGCTTTCTCGCAATACTTCTCACATCTTTGCAATGCACCAAATACCCCTTCATGCGTATTTTCTTCTAACTATAGTTTGCGTTGGATTGTTTCAAATGATTTTAGCATTTCATCATACGAAGTTTACTTAATTCCTGCATAATGATAATTTCCATCATCATCATATTCGTCTTCATCGCAATTCATTGCTGTATTGTTTTTATTTTTCACATTGTCGAAAATATCCATTTCGGATAGTGTTTCTGAGGTCTCAATTTCAGAATTAAGTGAAATACAATCATCAATCAGGACAACATGGTTAAATTCTTCTTTTATTCTCACTGTATCCACATTTTTGTAAGTTACTTTAAGGTAGGGATGCACAACCTGTGGCCCGCGGGCCAAAAGTGGCCCGCGATGGGTTGACGTGAGGCCCGCGAATTTCATCAATTTATAACTGGAAAAAATTGTAATTTTTGTCCATATGGTCGCAAGGGATCGTCGATTTGCCGCGGGAAAACCTGCAAATTTATCAGTCAGTTAAGAATCGCAAATTTCATTGATATCGCACAGAATAATCGCGAATTTTGTTAATCGGATGAGAAAAAAATGAGAGTTTTGACGATGACGCTTGGAAAAATCACGAATTTTGTCGATGAGGCGCGGAAAATCGCAATTTCCTCCGTTCAGACACGGAAAAATCGCAAATTTTGTCAATGAGTTGCCAAAAATTGCAATTTTAGTCAATCGGATACAGAAAAATCGTGAGTTTTGTCGATCAGACTCGGAAAAATCTCTAATTTCGTTGGTCGGGGACGGAAAAATCGCGAATTTTGTTGATCGGCTGCCAAAAAAAAAAAAAACTATGAGTTTCGTCAGTCGCGAGAAAAAACGCGAATTTCGTCAATTTGTCGAGGGTAAAATTTGCATATTTCGTCAGTCAGTCAAGAATAGTTAATTTCGTCGATCGGGCCCGGAAAAATAGCGAATTTTGTCGATTAGGAACGAAAAAATCTCAAATTTCGTTGATCGACATCGGAGTCGTAGGAGCAAATCGCGTGTTTCGTCTGTTTATCGCGAGAAAAAATTGCGATTTTTGTTGATCGGGTGCAAAAATATCGGAAATTTTGTCGATCAACCACGTAATAATTGCAAATTTCGTCGATCGAGCACTGAAAAATGGCGTTTTGTCGTTTGGGCTCCGAAAAATCGCGAATTTCGTTGGTCGGGCACGAAAAAAATCGCGAATTTTGTGGATCAGACAGGGATAAATTGCAAATTTCGTTGATCGGGCACGGAAAAATAGCGAATTTTATCGATGATGTGGAAAAAAATGTCAATTTCGTTGACCGTCTGCGTCCGTTTTGTCCATTTATCGCGAGAAAAAAATGCGAATTTTGTTAATTTACCGTGAGAAAAAATTACAAATTTCGGCAGGGTCAGTTAAGAATTGCGAATTTCGTTGATCGGGCGCGGAATAATCGGGAATTTTATCGGTCAAAGGCGGAAAATCACAAAGTTCGTCGATCGGGCACGGAAAAAGCGTGAGTTTTGTCGATCGGGCTTGGAAAAATCGCAAATTTTGCCAAATAGGCGCGAAAAAAATCGCAAATTTCGTCGATCGGGTGCGAAAAAATATCACATTTCGTTGATCTGACGCGGAAAAATCTTAAATTTATTTGATCGGCACCTTCTCCAACCTTCGTTCACAAAGTTCACATTTTTTTCGACACTAGCCATTTCCACGCCTATGTTTATTTTTTAGCACTTTTAATAAAACAAAATTTACTCGCCCGAAAAAAGTTAAGAAATATTATCACGCCTTGAAAATAATTCTTGCTATATCTCTGTTATATATACAAAAATAAAAACTGTTGATATATTCTTGCCAATTGAATTGAATATGTTGACTGCGTTAGGGAACCTAGAGGGGTAAAACTCCCCCTCCCCTCTGAAACCATATTTTTTATCTGATTATAGGCCACATATCCCTCCCCCCCGAAACAGATTTCTCTCCGTGTTACTGATGTCGCCCTCGACAACCCAGATATTTTTGTAAGTGGCCCTTCGCTTAAAAAGGTTGTGCACCCCTACTCTAAGGGATTATCGTCTTCGTCCTCCGTACTTACCGAATTCTCACTGCTGACAAAGAAGGCGCCTGGTAAAACCAGTTCAAGGCCATTGAACATCATAAAATGTGTTTAAAGAAAGAATAAGTTTGAAATGTCCAGAAATATTTTGAGAAATTGGGAGAAAAAATTTTTTTAATCACAAGAAAAAGTTCGTTAAATAGAGAATGCACTTCGCTATTTGGAGGTTATTTTACGAAGAAATTCGCAAAATGTTCTTGGTTCCAAGGAAAATTTCGCAAAATAGAGGTTCGTTAAATAGAGGTCCGACTGTATTTCGAAACATGCAATACAAAGTCCAACACTACACTCAGCGGCAAATACCAAACACGAGTACTAATATTCAAAGACTTCACACCTAAATGCCAGTTAAATTTTTCTGGTTTCAGAAGTTTTTTTCAGCAATAAATATCCAGCCCGGAAATAGGACGGGCACGAGATATAACGAAGAACACCCCGGCCTGTGATATTGACGGGAGCGAGAATTAAGGGGTTAAGAGTATTTTGTAAATGATTGCACAAAATATATCTTACAAGGGAACCACTTTTGGTGCTGCTTGTACCTAGCATTGAGACCTGGTGCATTTTGTAGCCCTATACATAAAAATTAGAGAACCCGATAGAATTTCTCTGTTAAAATCATATCTTATATATATTTTTATATTTTTAATTTTTTATCATTGGATTTTTATTTGTTTATTTCACGCCAAAAGCGAGTTAAGTCGCCAAATATGGCACTACGAATTTTCCGCCCACCGGGAGTGTATGTTCGATACGGTACGTATTAGAATTAAATCAGAGTGCGATTTTTTAAAATAATTGATAGCATAAGAAACAAGAATTAGGGGTTTTTTTATGCAGATGATAAATGTATAAATAGTAAATATACTTCTGTTAAAAGCTTTCAAGATCATTGAAAACTATTTTTTTAGGGAAATACAAAATGCGCATTTTCTTTTGAAGTCGGATGGAATAAAGTTTCGAATGTTTAAAATGAAATGTTGTTGTATTAAATGTTGTGTCTTCTGATAAAAGTAATCATAAAGTAAATTAATATTTTTATAAAATTTAGAAAATTTATTGTACTTAATTAGGTCGGACATTACAATTTCTATTGAAGTCCAAATCAGAGCTCATACACGACAAGCAGTTATGACATTCAGCTAGGGTTGTCGAAAAGCTGTAACTTTTGAAAAAAAAAATGCATACTTTTCCCCTCCAAAATTGTGAACACTGTCATGTTGTAATTTTTCAAAATCAAATTCCTAGGTTGTTGAAGGAATTTAAAAACTTTTTTCAATACTTTATGCTTATTGTTGGCTAATTTTTATTTGTAAATGCTTTTCTTAAAGAAAATTCTATGTTAATAGTCCGATAAGTGGTCTGGAAAATTGCTTTTTCAGAAAGTTATGCTGCTGCAAAATAAAAAATATATAATTTTAACAGATTTTTTTTTTTAATCGATTCTCAAACTTCTTAATATAGTGCTTTAGAATGCGCCAGATCTCATTGCTAAGTGCGAGCTGCACGAAACGTGGTTTCTTTGTTAGAACAATTTTATACAGTGGAAAAAAAAGTAAACACCCCTGACTCTGCAGCTAATTTTTAATGGAGGAAATTTACAGATACCAAACGATTGGAAATATGTCTACTTTTAAATAATGTGTATAAAATTTGCTTATGGGGCCAACTACAAATCAAAACCAAACGAAACTTTGTTTTTTTTTTTTTCAATGGCAATACCTAATTTTGACAATATATTTTAAATCTTTGGTTCAAACTCTGACTAGAAAGGAAATTTCAAGTCATTTGGAAGATGCGTTTTTGAATTATAATCATTCAAAATTTAGAACTTCTAATGTTAAATCGCATTTTCATATTTTTATTAATATCTCCGGAAATTATAATCCTAATGTGATAATTTTTTGGTTTGGTTATAAAACTAAAAAACCCAAACATGAATACATAGGATTTGTAATTGAAAAAAAATTACAATATTAATTATGAAATTAATATTCGAAAAAAATATTAATTGCAACCTACAATTTTTTTGATAGAGTTATATTTATTATGTTCTGCTTTATGGGAATTCTCAGTTTCAAATTTTTCTACCAAGTAGTTTCGAATCATGAGTAAAAAACTTCAAAATGATGGTTTAAGGGGCCGTCAATGTTGTCCAAAAAAGCATAATTTGAAAAAAAAAAATATTTTACGCATTTTAATGAAACATTTGGGCTGAAAATAAGCTGGTATGTGTGAAATTGTGGTCACCAATGCTGGTATTGGACGGTGTATAAACAGATAAACGACACTGAAAAACACATTAAGCGAATGAAATGGTGACATTGGCAAGAAATAATACATTGATAGAAGTGACATAATCATTTTGTTGTATTTCAGCAATCGAGTACCGAACTTCAATTTGGATACAACCCCTAAAATAGTTTCGTTTTTACTACTTACTTTCTAATATTCTTATAATTACTTGCGCAGAAAATAATCATACGAATTTAAAGAAAATTTGGATTTAAGCTAATTGAAGGGTGTAGAACCTATTTATGGTTCTACACCCTTGGTTGTTGCTATTTGGGTGTTGGTAGTAAGCAAGTTAATTACTACCAGCTTGGTAAGTAGACTTGGGTGTTGCTATTGAAAAAAAAACAAAGTTTGGGTCCGTTATGATATGTAGATGGCCCCCTAAGCAAATTTTATACACAGCATTTAAAAGAAGACTTTATTTTCAATCGTTTGGTACCAGTAACTTTCTTTTACAATGATTTGTTACAGGGTTAGTAGAGGCATTTAAATTTTTTTTCCACGACCGTACAATTGCATTTTCTTAATTTGAACAGTATCACACCCATGTATTACCAAGAAACAGCTGCTGAAAATAAGCTGGTATGTGTGAAATTGTGGTCACCAATGCTCGTATTTAACAGTGTAATAGCAGGTAAACGTCACTACAAAAGTTTGTTTAGTATTAACACGTTGAGTGCCACGTCACTCACCGGTGACTGACACTGAACTTTCCGTTTAGGCCGCGTCAGTCATTGGTGACTGACACTATTAGATTGTGCAACGGGAATCTTATTTCATGGCCCATACGGAAAGAGAGACAAAATAGACTTTAGGCATTCAACGTGTTAAAACTATGCTATGTAAACCTCAATAAGAATCGAGCCTAGTATAATATTATTAACCCTTTGAGGCGCAAGCAATAATGCATCTGTAACATTGAATTCTCACCGGGTGTTTGACATTCAATGTGTTAAAAATATGCTATGTAAACCTCAAACAGAATCGAGCCTAATATAATATTATTAATCCTTTGAGGGACAAGCAATAATGCCTCTGTAATATTGAATTCTCACCGGAATAATGGAAAAATTTTATTTTAGAATAAAGAAATGCAATCTTTCAACATTTCGTCCACAAAGTTAAAATTGTAAACTCTACTCAAATGTTTCTGGTGCGAATCTTGTTTAAATTAGGTGATATATCCCACTGCCCTTCAAGAAATTAAGTCCGCAGATATTATCTTTATCTTTAAAATTAATTGTGCTCATAAATTAAATATAAATATGTACGTACACTTCGGAAATATTCTGCCTCTTTTAAGAAATGAACATGTTCAGGGCTGCCGTTGGCGACTATTTTTATATTCTACTTGGACCACTATTTTAAAAAAATAAATTTTGTAATATATTTCTCTTGCACATGCTGTCAATATGTATGTGAAAAATTTCTGCTTTGTGATAGTGGTGCGAGGCAAAGCGTTATAAGTAAGCGAACAAACTTAATGCTAGAATCAGTCGCAAATTAACACAGTTGCGCCACCTTGTGGACGGAGTGATAATTTACATACGCGGGCTTTTAGTATGGCGCTCATTTTCTAAATCTTTAGTCACTCATGGGAATGAATTTTGTTTGCCACATTTATCGCAAAATAATGGCGCAGCGAGAGGAGCATCCAGATGTACTTAACATCACGTAGTTTTCTTCGCCTTATTAAAGGCACTTCAGTTATTAATCAAGGTGACAAATACTTTACAATGTTAGTGGTGTGAATAAGAAAACAGTTAAATATCTACCTGTAGTTCACACTCCATCCGCTACATGGCGCATGACATTGATTGATGTGACCTCGCATTTAATCTTGCGGTTATTTCTCCCATTTAAGATAGGACGCTTACTTATATCGCTTTGGGTGCGAGGTAGAAATAAAAAAAATAGTCGATGATGGCAGCCCTGCATGATATTAACCCTTAACTCATCAATACCGCCATATATGCGGCATTTGCATCATTTTCCAAATTTATTAACCTGGCACCACTTTATTTAAAGAAACACTTTTGCTTATACTTTGACAACACGTAGAAGTACTTTAAAAATTTAGTGGTGAGAATGAAATATAAGAATAGAATCGTGTGTTTAAAGCTACCTTCCGTTAAGGGTTAATTTGTCGTTCAACATGAAATGAAAATGTCGACAGATTTTAAATTTAGCGCCAAAGTGAGGTAGGTATGCTATGGTTAATCTGATATTACGTTTAATTTTTTGTTACCAGGACCATAGTCAAATTGCGTATTTGAGTGAATTTATGTGATTGGCGTTGGAGTTTTCAGAGCTTTAACCCCTTGGGGACGAGCGGCACGTATACGTGCCGCATGAAGCGCTCAGAATCCTTGTTTTTTCTCACCAGTAAAATTTTACTGTAAAATTTGCCTTATTTAATCAGCGCATTTTGTCGATTCAAGAAGACACAAATTTCTGCTTTTAAAAAACGGTGACAAAAGATTAAAAATTTCGTAAAAGGCTCCCGTCCCGAAGGTGTTAACGAACTTTATAAATTTTCCTTATTTTCTGTCAGTGAAATCAAACCATTTTCGTCACTTTTTTGACTTTCGAAACATAATATAAAAGTGACGTTTAACCCTTTCAGGGGCGGTGGAATGTTTATGAAACCACTTAATTTTAATTCCCAAATGCTGCATTGCCACCAGAATTTTGGTAAAATATTTTACACCTAATAAGTGTGTGAAGTATGGCCTTTTTCTTTTTTCCAAATCAATTTGTTTGGAAATCCCGGTGCCACTCATTTATTATACATTTTAGCATTGGAAATGTTTTGCCCCTGAAAGCATTAAATTAAAAATACAGTTTGCGCGTATTCGTTTTTAGTTAAAGTGATCAGAAAAATCATGCGTGGAGCATAGATTATGAAGCACTTCCAAAAAACTTTAACAACACTCTTTAACCCATTTGTGCATGATTTTTTTTTCTCAAATTTGTTCTTACAATCACTTTAAAATGTTGCAAAATAAACTGGAAAAATACTAAAAAAATTACGGAAAATTTTTTAAACTTTATTTGATAAAATGTAAAAATATTAAATATTGAAATATCCATAATATTTGCAATCATATATGCATAATATATGGTTTGTCTAAATTTATATAAAATAAGCTTTTAAATTGTGTATTAAATGCTATATTTAGTATTTTTATGAATTACTAAAAATGTATATTCATTTCTTTACAGAGAATAATAACATTAAAAGTATTAGTAATAATAAACTAAGATTAATCGTATTTGAGCTTTAAAATCAATAAGTTTCATAATCATCTTGAAAAGGACTTTACATAAATAACTCTCCCCTAAATGGCTAATAAAATATGTACCGATTCGTGCCTAGCGCCCTATATTTTGTACGTTACAAAAATGCATAAAAAATAAGCTTGAACATATAATTTCACAATTTAAAAAAATACGTATTTTAAAGAAGTCTACAAGCTAATATTATGACTTATTTATTTGGATAATTGGTAGAAAAGACACAAATAAACTTACTTTTTACTTTTCGCCATCTTTTAAAATGAAAAATCTATAAACTCCGAAAAAAGCCTTCATTTTACGCAAATAAATATCCATCTTGTGATGTCATCTTTCGGTAACAGATAAAGACATTTATAGATAATTATTCCATGCAATTTTCATGCTATAAAGATGAAGAAAATTATATAAATTTATTAAAATTCAAAGCGACCCAAAAATGTGGTGCTAGACATAAACGGGTTAAGAAGGTAAAGAAAATACCTAAATGATGTCTAAGTATGTAAACACCTTAGTCCAAGTATGTAAATACCTAAGTATGTAAATACATATATGTAAATATGCAATGTGCCTAAGTAAGTAAAGAACCTTAAGTAATTTTAGAAAATGCATACCACTTTTGAAAACCAGATTTCAGAAAATACCGGCACATAAGATATTCATATCAATTTCATTAAGTTTTTAATTGTGTATCATCATTAAAATATACCACAATACCATATACCATATACCCCATACACTATAATATATTGGAATTCTTTTGAGTGTCCCGGGAAACGAACATTAAATACTACATATAACATAATCTATAATAACACTCGTGTAATGCACCTGAATAGTGTATGTAAACTTCATTATGTTTGAAATAATGTAACACCATTTAAATGTAGTACAAAGGATTTTTCTCCATAGACTGTAATTTAATGCACTACTTTTGAGGGCTTCTGTAAAGGAACTATCAATGTTACACACTTTAGATTCTATAACGAACATACCATGATAAATCTAAACCTTTATCAATTACATGGCAATCCATGTATATTTACTCAAGTTAGAGTTCGTTAGACAGACAGACAGACGGGCAGACAAACCAAATTCATAAACACTTTCCAACTATGTTGGAAAGAGTTAAAAACGCACAATACGTTGAAATTTCACTTTCAGAAATTTATGCCAACAGACGGAAGCATGCTTCATTACTTTTGAACAGCCCTGTATTTTACCTACTATCTTTATATACACTGCACTATTTTAGCTAAAATTTAAAACTAAAACACGTTTAAAACTACTGAAATCACACTTCCAGAGATTATCCATGTATAATTACGTGAATTAGAGCACAGACGGATAAACAAATCAAATTCATGAACACTTTTGAACTATGTCGGAAAGTGTTAAAAAGATGTTCCAACCTGTACAAATAAGTACGTTTCAATAATAAATTTCCATTATTGTAAACATTTTGTCACAAAATAACTTATTCGTCTCTAAATATCGATAAAATTCATTACTAAAAATAAGACTATTCGGATGTGGCAATCCCAAAATTTTCTTCTATGTCATACATGTTAACACTAGAACGCCCGGAAGGAGTCGATCCGACTCCGGCCATATGATTAACCCATTAACCGCTGGTGTTGCGTTTACGCAACAGTCAAAATAAATGCGTATAAAAAATTAGCTATCAAATGAATTTTATATTAATAGTAATTTTTGAGTAGGGTATATTATGGTTACTAATTCAATAGAAAAATATTTTCTTTCAACATATTTTTTCTATTTAATAACAAGTTCGAAACTTAAAGCATTTTTAAACGAAAAATTTCGCGTTGTCTTTTTCGCAGATGAAATATAGTTAGACAAACTTAACCCATTAACCGCTGACGTTGCGTTCACGCAACAGTCAAAATAATTGCTCATGCAATGAATTAATTACATTGGCACCACTATTTTAGAATTTAAAAAAATGTCTTACTTATTGGCAGGAATTTTGCTATTTTACTAAAGCGAAATTTATCTTACTGAATTTGTGGTGGGAAACTACTTTCAACAAGAAATTTGAAAATTTCTATCGTAATAGTTTTGGCGGTTAATGGGTTAAGCTTTAGAGTAAATCTATTTTTAGACAAGGTCAAAGTACATAAGAACATTCAACGATTCAGTTGCTTTCGTTTTAATGGGGGAGGAAGAGACAATAGGTGTTGCGTTTACGCAACGTCAGCGGAAAAGAGGTAGTTCCAGTACTCACTCGTATCGTTCGACTCTGTGGATTTTTTTCTTATGCCGTGCTCACAGAAATTTTTCAAATACGTATCTTACGTTCTTCGAAGGTCTTCAAAGAATTTTTAATAAAGATTCATATAATTATGACGGGAACGAAACAAATATTATCGCTATTTCATCAGAAATAGCAGAAATTATTGATGAAGAAGGAAATAATAATATATCAAAAAGTCATAATGATATTTTACCTTTCAATACTGCTGGTGAAATTGAAATGTGCGTGAAAAAGTAGTTTGTATCCTCTAAAAGTAGTGCAAATCACACATACAAATAAAAAAAAACTGGAGATTTGGAGAGGATAAAGGTAGAAAAATTGATTATGACTCAGCCAAACAATGAAGAAAAAATAAAACCTTGATCGATGCGAGAAGGTATAAAGATTATGTTCGAAAATAAATACTGTCACTTAGATTTCAGACATGAAGTTGCATTGTACCTTTTGCAAACACCCTTTGCAAGTAAAGAGTTAACCATAAACAAATCAGCCAAAAGAAGGCATAGTAAGTTCTCCATGCAAAAGCCATTACAGACAGAACGCGGAAATTTAACCCTTTCCGGGGCAATGCATTTAAATTTCTAAAATGTTGAAATGAATGAATGACACCGGTATTTACGAACAGTTTCATAATAAAGGACAATTACTTTACCACGTTTCTGGTGCCATTGTGGAATTTGGGAAATAAAATTAATTGGCTTCATAAACATACTACTGCCCCTGAAAGGGTTAATTGTCAAGTCCGATGACAGCGGAAGACTGCATTGTAAACAATGCCATAGCCCGAATATTTATCGCTTCAGTACATTTGTGATGTTGATTTACATCATAAGTGTAGCGAATATTTTTATACTTGAAGCTGTTTTCTGTATATGATCAGTAATTTAAAAAAAATAAAAAAAATAAATTTTAATAATAAATTAATAACATTAGAATGATTGCTTGCTGTCTAAATTGTAACAAAGGTAAAAAAAAAATCTTACAGTGTCCATATATGCAAGAAAATCCTGCTGATGCTCAATTGAGCTCAATAAACATCAGTACTCTTATTCCGCTGACGTTGCGTGAACGTAACACTCCATTTTTCGTAAGCTAACACAAATTTTGTTATTTCCACTATAAATTAATGTTATGTATGTTCAAATGAATAACCAATATCATTTGTATAAAAATTTTTTAACTCCTTATAGTTTTGGCGGTTAATGGGTTAAATGACAAATAGAACCAGAAATTCTTTCATAAAATAAGTTAAATTTAAACCACGCAGATTTACTTTAAATAAATCAGTCAATAAATTTTAAATAAAAATTCTGGTGTGAAATACTTTTATGAAACTTGAGTAAAATTTCCGGGCGTTCTAGTGTTAATATTTCCTGAAAAATAAAGCATATCAGTGCCACCAGTTATGTGATTTATATCAAAATCTAACCAGAACAACTTATGTCAAGTTGTAGATGAATCTGATGTTTGATGAAAATCCGTGCATTAGTTTTTGAGGTAGAGCTATCGCGGAAATCGTAAAAAAATGTACATGGCAGCGCCACTTGTTGGTCAATTTACTCAAAAACTAATTAGGACCAATTTATATCAGGGACTAACTGAATCCGAAGTTTAATGAAAATTCATGCATTAGTTCTTGAGATACAGTTCTTGAGGAAATCATAATAAATTCAGCCTAGCAGCACCACCTGTTGGGCGATTTACACTAAAAACTAAAAATACTAATTTATATCAGGGACTAACTTAATTTGGAATTTGGTGAAAATTCGTGCATTAGTTCTTGAGATAAAGCTATTGCGATAATCATGAATAATGCCGCATAGCAGAACCACCTATTGGGTGATTTACACTAAAAAGTAATCAGCACCAAATTATATCAAGGACTAACGGAATCTGAAGTTTTACAAAAATCCGCACATTAGTTCTTGAGATATACCTATTGCGGAAATCGTGAAAATGCAACGTAGCAGCGCCACCTGTTGGGCGATCTGTAGTCACATATATCAGGTACTAACTGAATATAAAGTTTTATTAAATTCTGTTCGTTATTTCTTAAGATAGAGCGCCCACAAAATTTGTGTCGCACACACACACACAGACAGACAGACTCACAGACAGACATTTTGTAAAAACGTGTTTTTCGGGTTCTCTGACCCCTAAAACGTGTCAATCCGTCGAAAACCAGAATTCGAAAATTTTCATGAATCCAACTTCTTGAATCTTCTTGTAAAGGTAGAAGAAACTAAAAATGGATTAAATAGAACATCAATATATCGATAAGAAATGAAAGCGCAATTTGCTTCAAACACTCTTTCCTAATATAAACACACTCATTGTAGTGAAAAGCGATGAAATACCATCCTCCTTTTCCATTGATGTTCATCTTCCTTTTGTGCCGTAGATAGCAGAAACCGATAACTTGACGATGAGAGATGGCTATTATATAAAGTATATCGATTTATCGGCTTTCAAACACATACATCACAAAGGAAAGTGGTAGGTTTGACTTTAGAATTGGAAAAAATATAATTTTGCAAAGGAGCGTGAATATTAGGATTTAAGCAATACTTGTTATTGTAAAACATTGTCAGTAATTCGAAAATGATGAAATTTAGCTAATGAATGATGAATTATTTTGTGAGACATTTTATATCCTTTATTTGAAAGAAGGATAATTTACATAATATTGTAATAATTTTAACTTTCATAGTATTTTTCGAGATTTTCGTAAAATGTGTTAGAGGATTGATTTATCAGTTACATGGCAACCATGCATATTTACACGAGTTGAAGCACAGACACACAAATCGAGTTCATAAACATTTTTCAACTATGTTAGAAAGTGTTAAAAAGATGTCCCAACCAGTATGTTTGGATACTAAATTTCGATTACGGCAAACATTATCTATACTATCCATCCTTTATAAGAGAAACCATGGAGATTCTAAAACGTAAAAATTCTGTATGTAACGATGCAGCATCCTTTAACTTACCAAAATTGTGGCTCGAGTTACTCAATGATTACTAAAATAGAAATAAACAACCAAGTAAAAAAAAATGCAATTTAACAAATTATAACGACCATTTGGAAAATAATTTTTTCAAAGACAAAATTTAAGACATAAAAAATCGCACGGAGTTGATCATACATTACGTACGCCATGAATTAAACATTAATGGTGTTATTACACGTAAAAATTGCAAGCGATAAAAATCGCCTGCGACTCCTCAGATTTTATGAACCTTACGTATTATTCACCTGAAACTTACGTATTATTCAAGCATTTCATTGGCTGTTCGGGAAAAGGCTTGAAAATCTGACGACCCATTTTAAATGAAATTTCATTCTTAAACTTCTAAACATCCCACAATATTACTTTTTACACCGTCGTATAGAGAAAAAAATGTACTTTTAAATGCAATTTGTTTGAAAGCTGTATCGCAATTTGTTTCTCAACTTGTTTGTAGATCATGGAATTTCAGAATATCATTATTTATTTGCTTTGAAAATGACTAGGGTAGAATTGAAACATGTCAACAGTCAAATAAGACTAGTTTACTGTTTTCAAAGTTTTAACCCTTAAATGCGCGATTTTTTATTTTGTTTCGAGAAAATTATATATGATTCTCTGAAAGGTTTATTACACAGGAAAATTAATGAAAAAAATTCAGAGATAATTTTTTCATATAATACGTCAATCCTATCTTCGACAGCGCATCTGCAATACAAGTAAAAACTACTGTCGTGTGGTTGTTTTACGCTAGAATATTACAAATTAGTAAATATTTTAATACGTATGTCTCCAAAAGCCTTATTTTATATAATTATTTATTTTATAAACACTTTAACACTTTAATTCCCATGATAGACTACGTTCTAGAAATGACGTAGTTCAGAGAATCTAACTTTACACCAGAAAGATTCAATGGTTAATTTCGCTTTATCTACATACGGAATGTTTGTTATTAATCAAAGCAAATACGGCAATTTTAATTTTCTGGTGTAAATTCGGTATATACGAATTAAAAAAAATCTATTAAATTCAAAACACTGTTGCTTGCATATATGCAAAGCTGCGCACTAAAGGGTTAACCCATTAACCGCCAAAACTATTACGATAGAAATTTTCAAATTTCTTGTTGAAAGTAGTTTCCCACCACAAATTCAGTAAGGTAAATTTCGCTGCACTAAAATAGCAAAATTCCTGCAATAAATAAGACTTTTTTTCAATTCTAAAATAGTGGTGCCAATGTAATTAATTCATTGCATGAGCAATTATTTTGACTGTTGCGTGAACGCAACGTCAGCGGTTAATGGGTTAAGGGAGCACAGGACCTTTCAGTTTGTTGAAAAGATCAAAAACATCGTCTTTTCCAAAGTATGAAAACACAAATAATATGCAATTGAATTTTTTTTCCATTTCTGCCTAAAGTATATATTCTTGACTGTATTATCCAGAAAAATAAAAGTTGTATATACAAAATTAATATTTAAATTTTAAAGTTAAAAATTCATCTCATTTACCCGTGAATTAAAATCATTAAGTGCTGCGCGCATGATAAAACTCCAAATTATGCATATAGATACAATTTTTGAAACAAAATAGAATCATAACACACCTACTTCTAAATTAAAACCAAAATATACACAAAAGTTTTGTTTAAAATTTAATTTTACCGCAATATAAAAAAAAAATCAAATATTTCCAAAAAAAAAAAATTCAAGTTTTCCGAGTGCAAAAAAATAAATAACAAAAATTTTCGATTTTTTTTTTTTGGTTTTAGCATGTAGACTCTAAAGAATGTTTTTAATTTCTTGAAAAGTCGTTTTAAAATTCCGGTGTCAGTCAATTCTTTCATCCTTTCACAGCAAAAATTGCCCTGTGCCGGAAGGGGTGAACAGTGGAACTACCGTGAGCCGTAATTTTGACGGCTACCATATGAATATGTTTCGGTTCAAACCAGAAATTTGATTGTGAAATAAGATTAAAAGATACGAAGAAGAAAAACGTTATATAATAAATTTAAACTGTTTTAAATCAAAATTCTGGTGTGAAATATTTTTATAAAACTTAACGCAAATTTCTGGTAGTTCTAGTGTTAATTTATCGTTTTAATGCTTTCAGTGTTAATCATCGTTTGTGAGTAACGGCGGGCGCAAACTCCCAGTTTAACGCGTTTTACAGTTTCAATATCTACGGACCTTCAATTATAATCACCGTCGATTATAACTCAAGAAATAATGCAGATTTTTAAATGGGTTTTTTTCCATATTGTTCAGAAATTGTAAAAATTTTTGAATAAAACAAAAGCCGAAAACTGATTATTTGAAAGTTTAAAGGTTAAGTTATGCCCTCTTAATCTTACACCTTTTAGCAATTGGAAATAGTATATGAAAACATTTTGTAACAAAATGACTTCTTCGTCTCTGAATATCGATGAAAGACGTTAGTAAAAATGGATTCAATAGGACATCGATAAATCGATAAGAAATAAAAGCGCAATTTGCTTCAAACACTCTTTCCTAATAGAAACACATTCATTATAGGAATCCTCTTAAGTGAAAAGCGATGGAATACCATCCTCCCTTCCCCATTGATGCGCATCTTCCTTTTGTGCCGTAGATAGCAGAAACCGATAAGAAGACGATGAAAGATGACTATTATATAAAGTATATTGATTTATCGGCTTTCAAAGACATACATCACACGGGAAAGTGCTAGGTTTGACTTTCGAATTGGAAAAAATAAAATTTTGAAAAGGAGAGTGAATTTTACAACTTAAAACAATATTTGTTATTGTAAAACATTGTCAGTAATTCGTGCGGGATATAATTATGCTTTTCAGTGATGAATTATTTTGTGAGGCATTTTATATGACTCATTTTAGAGAAGGACAATGTAATAATTTTAACTTTCATAGTGTCTTTCGAGATATTTTGAAAAAAGTGTTAGAAAATTTGTTTATGAATTACATGACAATCCATGTATATTTACGCGAGTTAGGCACAGACGAGTTGGTTGTTGGTTGTGTTTATGACTGCCAGTTATCAACACGAGGGATGTAGGCCCTAAAAGGGGGGGGGGTACCCTTAATCTTGGAGCATATATCCATAATCTTAGAAAGACCCTGGGGGTCTTTCTAAGGGAACCTAACCCGTATTTACGCAAGGAAATGCAAAGTTCGAAGTAAACTACGGGAAGCTACGAACGATTAAAACGATGGGCGCGATTGGGTTCGAACCCAGCACCTCGCGTCTACCAACTTCGAGAGCAGAGCCTCTCGGCCACTGGTGGGTCAAGGTACGGACAGATAAATTGAATTCATAAGCGCTTTTCAACTATGCTAGAAAGTGTTAAAAAGATGTTGCGTCCTGTATAATTAAGTATGATTGAATATTAAATGTCCATTATTGTAAACACAATCTATATTATACATACATTATAAGGGAAACTATAAAGATTCTAACACGTAAAAATTCCGTATGTGACGATGCAGCACCATTTAACTTACAAAATTGTGGCTCGAGCTACTCAATGGTTACGAAAATAGAGATAAACATCCAATTAAAATGTAAAAACTAGAAAACAGGAATTATGCTTTTTCAGAATTTAGTGTTGCGCCGATGAAAAAAAAAATATGTATATAAATATAGATAGCTCAGTTTTAACCCCTTAATTCTCGCTCCCGTCATATTCACGGGCTGTGTCTTTTACTCAAATTGTATGATTCCCCCCAATTTTATAATATAGTGAAATTGGCTATATTTTAGTATCGTTTTACCTGTCATTAAATAAGGTGAATATTTCTTTTTCATAGAAGTGGTGCCAATAAACCATTTAAATTTTTAAGCCGTAATTTAATTCAAGCGTCAAGACTCCAAACACGCGCTTTTTATTTTACATAAAATGACATCGTCCGCATCCGCTAAAGAATTCCTCATTTACGATCCAGTCTTAAACAACATCTGCAGTAATATATGCATAGGACGTGACTACTGCTGAATAATACACATCCAAAAAAAGTAATTTCGTCATTCAAGAAACTGGGGGAAAAAAATCGTCTATCTCATGATTCATAGGCCTTCATTTGTTTGTAATATTAATATAGATACTTAAAATTAAATTTGTTTTATGATAGCTCCATGTTTTATCAGAAATCATTAATTTATATTTTTTCAAAATAGCATGTATTTTAAGTACAATTTTTTTTTCAGTTTTTATGAGAAAATTGCATCAAAAAGATATAATTGCTATTTTTCAACTATTTTCCCTTTACTTTCTACAGAAATGGTGTACTTGAGTTACAAAAATTAAACAAAAAAATTAATATATGAAGAATAAATGGAGATGCAGTTTTCAAACAAATTGCATTTAAATGTACTTTTGTTTTCCAATACGACGGTCTAAAAATTGAAAATGTGCGATGCTTAGAAATTTAAAAAATTGCAGTACTGATTATTCTGTACAATGACACATCTGCTTTGTTTTACGGCTGGCTTATACAACGTAACGTTATTTTTTGGAGACGACATATTAATAGGTGGGATAAAGAAATAGCATACCGGGACTAATAACGTGCGTTACATGAAAAACTGAATTATGACGTTTTAGATCATTACATCGTAGACAGTTCAATTTCAGAATATCATTATTTATTTGTTTTGAAAATGACAAGGGTGGAGTTAAAACATGTCAACAGTCAAATAAAATTATTCTACTGTTTTTAAACTTTTAAGGAGGAACAGGATCTTTCAATTTGTTGAAAAGATTAAAAAAAATCGTCTTTTTCAAAGTACGAAAACACAAATAATATGCAATTAAGATTTTTTTTCTCATTTCTGTCTAAAGTATATATCTTTAACTGTATTAGCCAGAAAAATAAAAGTTATACATACAAAATTAATATTTAAATTTTAAAGTTAAAAATTCATCTCACTCACCCATGAATTATTGGGTCGTTCGGAAAGTCGTGTCCGTTTGGGAAAATCACTTCGTACCTGAAAATTCTGCCCCGGTAATTCTTAGACATTACATATTGGAATTAATGCCTAATATTTAAATGATAGAATTTTCTGGTTCTCGAAACGGACGCGACTTTACGAACGACCCAATAAAATCATTAAGTGCTGCGCGCATGATAAAACTCTAAATTAAGCATATAGATCCAATTTTTCAACAAATAGAATCATAACACACTTACTTCTACATTAAAACCAAAATATACACAAAAAGTTTTGTTTAAAATTTAATTTTAGCACACACACAAAAAAAAATTCCAAAAAAATTCAAGTTTTTCAAGTGCATAAATAAATAAATAAATAAATAACCAAAATGTGAGAATTTTTTTAGTTTTAGCATGTAGACTATAAAGAAACGCAAATTTGGTTAATTCTTTTAATCTGTAGCTTACATCGTTTGAAAGTAACAGCGTGCGTAAACTCCAAATTTACTAATCTGAGAAAACGCTTTTTACAATTTTAGTATCTACGGACTTTCAATTATAATCAGCGTCTATAAATGATTATAACTCAAGATTATATGCAGATTTTTTATGGGGTTTTTTTGCATATTGTTCAGAAATTGTAAAAAATTCAGAACAAAATAAAAACCGAAAACTGATTATTTGAAAGTTTAAAGGTCCTATGCCCTCTTAATCTTACACGTTTTACATCTTTTAGCAATTAGAAACAGTATATGAAAACATTTTGTAACAAAATAACTTCTTCGACTCTAAATATCGATAATAGACATTAGTAAAAATGGATTCAATTGAACATCGATATATCGATAAGAAATGAAAGCGCAATTTGCTTCAAACACTCTTTCCTAATAGAAACACATTTATTATAGGAATCCTCTTTAGTGAAAAGCGATGAAATACCATTCCTCCCTTTCCATTGATGTGCATCTTCCTTTTGTGCAGTAGATAGCAGAAGCCGATAAGATGGCGATGAAAGATGACTATTATATAAAGTATATCGATTTATCGGCTTTCACAGACATGCATCATACGCGAAAGTGCTAGGTTTGACTTCAGAATTGGAAGAAATAAAATTTTGAAAAGGAGAGTGAATTTTAAAATTTAAGCAATACTTGTTATTGTAAAACATTGTCAGTAATTCGAAAACATTGAAATATAGTTTATGAATGATGAGTTATTTTGCGGGACATTTTATAGCTTTTATTTGAGTAAAGGTTAAGTTGCATAATATCGTAATAATTTTACCTTTCATAGCATTTTTCGAGATTTTTTGAAAATATTTTAGAAGATTAGTACAAATATTAAATACATTATAATTTCTTTTTTTTTATTATTAATATTAACCCCTTAATTCTCGCAATCCTGACATTCACGAGCAGTGTAGGTTACTTTTTAGGTGCGTTCGTAATTATATAAATACGTAGCACCTAAAGACGCCGTCTGATCTGTCCGTCTGTCTACTACGAAACTACCCAACCGAATGGTTTGAAATTTAATATATTGAAACGTTGCAGAATTGAGTCCAGTCATTTCAAATTTTATGAAAATCGAATCCAAACTTAAAAAGATGTTAATAAAAGTTTTCTTCAGGCTATTAAATCCTATCATACATCATGAATTCAGTGATATCCCACGATAGGTAATGAATCTAGGTTGCCATGATGAATACGTCGGATTTAAAATGTAATCCTATTATTTCCGTATTACTGTATTTAATATATGTAATCGTAATAAAGTTTGTATTCATGTCTTTTTGCACAAGACTGCAACAGGTATTGCACCAAGGTCTGGATATTTATAAAACTAGTTAAATTAGAAGCGCACCTCATTTGCCCCGTTTGACGTATAATTTTCGACTTGTTTTTAACATAATCTAAAAAAAAAGAAGCTCAAATTAAAATTTTGAAACATCTTTCGCATTCACGTTTTCAGTTAGAAAAAGTTTTCTAGTTTTGTATAAATAAGGTAAATAGTATATAAAGTACAGATAAAATATAGATAGGTATATAAATAATGGACGTTTCAGTACCAAATTTCCAATATTGTAAAGAATTTGTCACAAAAAACTTTCTTCGTCTCTAAATATCGATAAAAGATATTAGTAAAATAGGATTAAATACAACATCAATATATCGATAAGAAATGAAAGAGCAATTTGCTTCAAACACTCTTTCCTAATAGAAACACATTCATTATAAGAATCCTCTTTAGTGAAAAGCGATGAAATACCACCCTCCCTTTCCACTGATGTACATCTTCCTTTTGTGCCGTAGATAGCAGAAACCGATAAGATGACGATGAAAGATGGCTATTATATAAAGTATATCGATTTATCGGCTTTCACAAACATACATCATACGCGAAAGTGCTAGGTTTGACTTTAGAATTGGAACAAAAATAAAATTTTGAAAAGGAGAGTGAATATTAGGATTTAAGCAGTACTTGTTATTGTAAAACGTTGTCAGTAATTGGAAAATGCTAAAATTTAGCTTAAGAATGATGAGTTATTTTGTAAAATGTTTGACATTATTTATTTGAGAAAAGTACAATTTGCATAATATAGCAATAATATTACTTTTCATAGCATTTTTCGAGATTTTTTGAAAATATGTTAGACGATTATTACAACTATTAAATAAAATAGAAAAAAACTTTTGTCTATTAACCCTTAACGGAGGCAGAGTTGCCAGTTTGGCCTCCATTTTTATTCTGAAATTTCAATTTCACACCAGAAATAAAGAATAATATTTTATGCTTTATTTAATGAGAAACATTCAGCGGTCGAATAAAGTGAAAATTCTTCATTCACAATTTCTGGCGGGAATTCAAAATTTCAGATTAAAATTGGAGGCTAAATTGGCAACCCGCAACGGACAGTAGTTTTATATACATAACTCTATTTTTATATTTTATTCGCACTACTGTATTTTAAAAGTAAATTTCTCTTGCACGTGTTCTCAAAGTGGAAGTAAAAGTGTTTTTTTTTTTTTAAAGTGGTGGCAAGCGAATAAATCTGGTTAAGGATGCCAATGCCGCTTATATGGCGGCATCGATCCATTAAGGGTTAATATTAATAAACTATATCGCAAATACCAGCCAAACTTCCACTACAGTGTAAAATAAATATGTAATTTTTGTAGAAAAAAATTTATTTTTTTTTAGAAAAAACTGTTTTAAAGAAAAACAGTTTTTTTAATGTAAAAGTGAGTGGATTTCGTAAATTTTACAGAAAAAAATCTATATTGTTCACAGAAAAAAACTATTTTAATGAGAAATTACAGATATTTTCTGTAAATTAAACAGTTTTCCACTAGTTTTGGTGCTATTGACACAGTTTGGTGTAGTTTGGTGTTTTGACAGTCTTTTTCTGTCAATTTGACAGTTTTTTTTTTTTTTTTTTTTTTAACAGTGTTTGCTCACGTAAAATGTTTGTTAATTTGATCCAGGTGAAACACCTTCCGAACTAAATATTGTTTTCAGAAGTAAATAAAAATAAGTTCCACGCTGAAACATAAAGTTAAAGAAATAACGGTACATCAAAAACATTTTATGGTTCAAAATATGTTTAACCTGTATCAAATTAAACTACACTTCTAGGAAAAATAGTTGTAGTTTGGCAAATATGGGAATTCTAGGAGTTTTGTAAATTTTTACAGCTCTACCTAAATAATTTCTTTAAAAGTTTAATTTTAGTATTTAGTATACAAATGATATATAACATAGCTGACAACAGTACTTTTTTTCCCAAGTCAAAAAGTATACATGTTACCTTAAAATTTATTAATGAGATGCTTCTCTCTCTCTCTCTCTCTCTCTCTCTCTTTTTTAATTTTATTTCTTCGTGTCATTTTCCGGTTTAAATCGCGTTTATTTCATTAAAAAAACCTCGAATATTGACATATATTATAATAAACAAAATTATTTCAAATATGAAATTTAACATAGGGTAACTCCGGGAGAGTCGCCGCATACGGGATAGATGCCGCACCACTTGTATTTCTTGTAATTATCCATAGATGGTCGTCAAACGCATAGTATAGGTGCGCAATGAGATTATTTTAACCAGTGTATAGCGTGAATCTCATTTCGATGTTTACTTGTAGAAGTACAATCCTTAATTTGACGTAAGTGCATGATTTCACTGTCCAAACTTTTAAATACGTTATGTTTAAATATTTTTCATACACTAATTATTAAATGCATGCATGATTTTGTAGTCAAAACTAAGTGTAGCAGTTGTATAGAGTACTGCGTGTATATTACGCCATTCCCTTTAGCGATGGCAGATAACTGTGATGGCCGATGTCTGCACCATGCAAAATGGGATACATCCCACACTGCTATTCCGGTATACATGCCGCAGTTTCTTTTGTACGGGATGATAAAGTGTTATTAACTTTTCCTTTTATTTTTGCAAAGGCTAACCATGTTAGGCACGTTCTGAAGTTTACTAAACTCAAAGGAGAAAAGGAGAAAATAAAAAGTAAGAAGGGCAAGAAAGATGTAAGTCAAGATGATAATAATGAAAAAGTGGATTACGCGTAACGCAGACGGTCTTTGCAAATTACTCCAAAAAAAAAGGAAGTGTTCTTGACAGGCTTCGTTGCATCATGTGTTTAAATGTAGTTACATAAAGACTGTACTTTTTCGACACTTTTTCTGTAGATTGAAGTCGATTTCTTAACCTATTCGGGACCATAGGTGCATATAAGCACCTTCATAAAGAGCTTAAAAAATTTGTTTCTAGCACCAGTAATAAAAAAAAGTAATATTTGTTTTATTTAATAAAAGCATTTTCATGATTATTTAAGTAAAGGTAACTTCTTTTAAAAAGTGGTACCAATCGAATAAAATTTGTGTAAAAGTCACCGGTCCTGAAAAGGTTAACAAATAAATTATGTAACACAATTTTACTTTTTTCTTTTCCCTTTCTAATACATTGATGTTACGCTGTTGCTGAAATAACAATTAAAATTTAATGTCAAAAAAATAAGTCGATAATTTTAATAGTGAAAGTATAGGCAACAATTATTAATTTGAATCTACTAATACGTTTCATTGTACACTGTAAAAAAAATTATGTAACGTTACTCCATAAAATTGGTGGCAGCCTTGCTGCCTCCGTTTTATTGAGTAATTTAAACGATGTAACTGGCGTTACGGTACACTAATGTGTAATATTACACCAGTTATATCACCTTAAATAACACCGTTATATAAGTTAAATTACTCCATAAAATTGAAGGCAGCATGCTGCCACCGATTTTATGGAGTAAGGTCACATAAATTTTTTAGAGTGTACTCATTTAGTTTCATTTTGTTATTACATCCATAATTAAGTCCAGACATACATATTTTTTTTAAATATTTTTATTTATAACTTCATTCTGTTCTTATTACAAGCGCGGCATAACTACCGCACAAGTGCGGCGTCTCAGCCTGGATGTACGGGTGACGCGCCGCAGTGTAATGTTTTAGAAAAAAATTGTTAAAAATTATTAATAATTTGTTTTGAATTTTTTTGTCGCAGTACAGACGTTGTATATTTAACATTAAATAGCGCAGCAGGATTTTTTTTTATTTTATGTCCACCATGGAACGTTATACACCAATTCAAAAAAATGTGCTACATAAATCCTGGAATTACCCTATGTCTTTCAACCTAGGGCCGAGTTCGCACGGTTTTTACTTTTTCACTATAACTTCTTTCCTTTTGCATATCAATATTTCTATAAAGCAAATTTCGCTCTATGTAATAGCAGATTCATATTTATTAAAAGTGTTTTCAAGAAATTACATATGAAAATAATTAAAAATCATCAAACTAAGTTAATGCTTCATAAAAGTAAAATAAATAAATAAATAAATAAAAAACCACAATGCTAATAAATTTTACACCGAAACCTAATCAGCCACAACTTTTGCCAACGATTCCGTGCATTAATTTTTGAGATAGAGCTATTACGAAATTTTTGAACAATGTAGCATAGAAGCGACACCTGTTGAGCGATTCACATCAAAAAGTAATCATAACTAATTTATATCAGGGACAATTTGAATCTGAACTTTTATGAAAATCCATGCATTTGTTTTTGAGTAAGAGCTATTGCGAAAATCTTCAAAATGCAGCACAGCAGCGCCACCTGTTGGGTAATTTACACCAAACACTAATCAGCACCAACTTACATCAATGACTAACTGAAACTGAAGTTTTATGAAAATCCGTGTAATAGTTCTTGAGATAGAGCTCTTGCGGAAATCGTGAAAAATGCAGCCTGTAAGGCGATTTACACAAAAAACTAATCAGCACCAATTTACATAAACGGACAAATTGAATCTAAAGTTTTATTAAATTCCGTGCTTTAGTTCTTGAGATACAGCGCCCACAAAATTTTTATCACAGACAGACAGACGTTTTCCAAAAATAGTTAAATCGTTTTCAGGTCCTTCTAAAACGTATAAATTAGTCGAAAGCTGGAAGTCAAAAATTTTCACGAATCCAATACTTTATTCTTGTAAAGACAGAAGAAAGTAAAAATGGATATTTGGGAACGAGAATATACTATTGCTTCTTATTCTGTAGAGCATCTCATTCTAAATTTTGCTTAATTCCATGGAATGATTCAGCTTTCATGGATATATTAGTATAGTTATATGGGATTCTTTCAGTAAGGGCCACGTAATGGTTTTTCGTTATTGACAGGACTCCGTTATACATAGGTTTTTACAAGTTTTATTTAATTGATTTAAGATACTTTTATTTGTCAAACCGGAAATATTTCTGAGTTTGTTTTGGCTTTTTGACTTGACTTTTTTCAGTTTGTCGCTCAAACGATGCTTGAAACTTCAGCTGAAGTTGATTTTATACGATATTAATGTTTACGATAATTTTGTCTTCATTTTTTTTATTAACCACACAATTCTCGCTCCCGTGATATTCACGGGCTGTGTCTTTTATTCAGATTGTTTGATTCCCAGCAGTTTTATAAAATAGTGTAATTGGCTTTACTAATGGTATCATTTTACCTGTCATTAAATACTGTGAATAATTCTTTTTCAAAAAAGTGGTGCCAATAAGCAATTTGAATTTTAAAACCGTAATTTAATGCGACCGTTAAGGTTTTAAATGTCTGATTTTGACGTTCGGAAATTGTTTAAAATCTAAAGATATTTTTAAAAGTGTCGTTTAACAAAATTCAGGAAGCTGTCAAGTGATAAAACGTATTCCTTAGGCTAAACATTTCCGCAAGAAATGTAAAGATACTCAATACCATCTAACGTAAAATGTTTGAACTAAAATTTCCAAAAAAAAAAATGTGTATAACCTTTTCTTTCAACTTTAACTTGAATAAAGTAAAAATATTGACATTTCTTTTACACTTTCACTAGACTTTTATATCAGTATCGTTTTCGACATTTTTTTTCTTCGGAAGCATTGAAATTGAATTTTTACTCTTACCGTAGGCATTTGTTAAAAAATTTCTTTCCTATCTTTTGTAGAAATGCAGTTTTAAAAAACCTACTTTTCACGCTTATACTGTCCTTTTCAACTAGCAAAATGTTTGCTCTGTTCAGCCGTTCTCAATTTTTTTTTCTACAAGCATTTTTACTTTCTTCTGTCTTTACAAGAATAAAATATTGAATTCATGAAAAATTTCAAATTCTGCTTTTCGACGGATATACTCGTTTTAGGGGTAAGAGATTCCGAAAAAAAAGTTTTTATAAAATGTCTGTATGTGAGTCTGTCTGTCTGAGTGTCTGTGATACAAAATTTGTGGGCACTCTATCTCAAGAACTAATAAACGGAATATAATAAAACTTTAGATTCAGTTAGTTATTGATATAAATGGGTACTGATTACTTTTTGGTGTAACTCGTCCAGCAGGTAGCGCTGCTATGCTGCTTTATTCATGATTTTCACAATAGCTATATCTCAAGAACAAATGCACAGATTTTCAGAAAATTTCAGATTCAGTTAGTCCTTGATATAATTTAGTGTTGATAACTTTTTGAAGGAAATCGCCCAATAAGTGGCGCTGCTGTACTGCTTTATTCATGATTATCGCAATAGCTCTATCTCAAGAACTAATGCACGAATTTTCATCAAACTTTAGATTCAGTTAGTCCCTGATATAAATTAGCGCTGTTTAGTTTTTGGTGTAAATCTCTCAACAGTTGGCGCTACTATGCTGCATTTTTCACGATTTCCACAATAGCTGTATCTCAAGAACTAATGCAAGAATTTTCATCAAACTTTAGATTCAGTCAGTCCCTGATATATAAATTGATCCTGACAGGTTTGGGTGTAAATTGCGCAACCGGTGCCACTGCTATGCAGAACTTTTCTCGATTTTCGCAATAGCCCTTTCTCAAAAACTACTGCACGGATTTTCATCGAGCTTCAAATTCAATTAGAAGTTGAAATACGTTGTTGTTAATTAGATTTTGGTGTAAACCAACTAACCGGTGGCGTTGCTATGCTGCATTTTTCATGAAGTATTAACGTGTATGAGATAGAAGAAAGTTTTGGGATTGTCACATCCGACTAGTTTTTCATAACTATTGAAATTTTTCGAAGAAAAAAATCCCCGTCATGTTTTGCGGTGAACGAAATTTTTATAAACTAGAGAACAGGAATTCTGCTTTTTCAGAATTTAGTGTCGCCCCCGGCATTTCCATTACTTCATTTTCTTCTGATGGACTGATGGTTTCTATTATTATGAAACAGAAATTATAAATGAAGTGTTAGGTGAAGATGAAAGAGCAGCCGTAAAAAGTTAGAACTCTGATTTTCTGGTCAGAATGGGGGGGGGGGGGGAGGGGGGATGTACATAATTTTTTTTTACGGCTGCTCTGTCATCTTCACCTAAAACTTCAATTATAATGGCTATTTCATAATAATAGAAGCCACCAGTCCATCAGAAGAAAATAACTCGGTTAAGCGGGACTATACTGCAGTACAAAACATACTTCAATTTTAAGACTTAAAGCACACGTTTTATTTTATGTAAAATGACGTCATTCGCATCCGCTTAAGAATTCGACATTTGCGATCCACTCTTAAACATCTACAGTAAAGCATGCATAGCACATCACTATCGCGAAATAATGCACAAATGCAGCAAAAAGATTCCGTCTTTCAAGAAAATCGAAAAAAAAACCGCTTTCTAATGATTCATAGATACTTACAATTAAATATAATATATAATAGCTCTATTGTTATAACAGAAATCATTCGTTTATATTTTTTTCAAAATAGCACGTATTTTAATTACATTTGCTTTCGGTTGTTACGAGAAAATGGCAACAAAAATATATAATTACTCTTTTAAAACTATTTTTTCTTTACTTTCTACAGAAATGGGAGTACTTCCGTTGCCAATATTAAGCAAATTGCTCCAAAAACTACAAAAAAAATAATTAATATTTCAAAAATAAATCGAGATACAGCTTTCAAACAAAATGCATTTAAAAGAACTTTTTTTTTCCAATACGACGGTGTAAAAATTGAAAATGTGCGATGCTTAGAAGTTAAAAAAATTGCTAAAGCGTATTTAATCGTAATGCTTTGTTTTACGATTCTGTAAGGTAACGTTATTTTTTGGACACAAAATAAGCTGGGAGAAAGAAATAGCATACCGTACAGGAGGCTAATAAGTTTCAGCTTCTGTGTTCAGTTTTAGTTGGTATAAAAGTAAAATCACGATCATGTACAGGACATTTTTATATTATAAAATTCAATTGTATATTGAACTATTTTGAACCAATTTCTAGTTAAACAAGTCGGAAATTGTACGTCAAACGTGGCAAATGAGGTGCGTTCGTGCTATAACTAGTTTTATAAACATTCAGATCTTAGTGCAATAGCTATTGCACTCTTATGCAAAAATGCATGAATGCAAAATTCATTATGATTCTATATATTAAATTCAGTAATGCGGAAATAATAGGATTCCATCTTAAATAGGACATCATCAACAAGAGAAGCTAGGATCATTTACCTATCATGGGATATCATTGAATTAATTACGTAGGATAGGATTTAATAGAATGAAGAAAACTTTTATTAGTATCTTTTTAACCCTTTTCGGAACAGACAAATTTTGTTGTAAAATGATGAAATCATCGACTGACACCGGAATTTAGATACGACATTTTTAGAAATAAAAGACTTGTTACATTATCCGTGGCAAAGTTGCTGGTATCTCCCAGGCCCTCTCTCCGCTTCTCAAAAGTAATACTCTTTCTATTCATAATAAACTAATCCTGTATAATGCATGTATTAGATCAATCTTAACCTATGCTTGTCCGATCTGGGGATTCGCTTGCAAAACCAGTATGGAGTATCTTTACGGTGTTCATAACAAAAACTTACGCTATATCCGTAATGGTCACCGTTTTCTTCGTAATACCACTATCCGCAGGGATTTGAAAACCACTTCCTTAAAACAGCGCATTAATAAACTTGCTAAAAATTTTTATAAATCTGTATACAACCTCCCTAACCAAATTATAGCGGAACTTCCCGACTACGAGGTATCCGACCCCACTAACAGAAAACGCCCTAAATACTCGCTTTTGCTTAACGATGAAGACTGAGTTTCTCTCACCTTCTGCTATACGTAACCTTTCTGTTTGTTCTGTCCTGTATATAGTATATAAAAAAAATTGTTTTTCTGCTAGTTTTTTAGCATTTTATATTTAATCTAATGTATGGTCTCTGAAAAGAGTCTTTTTTTTTATGGGGCACTCCCCGGTAGCTTTTTCGTCTTTTCCTGCTTATTTTTTGGAACTAATGGAATTTTTCTTTCTTTTCTAGTTATTTTTTTCTTTTCTTTGTTTTTTTACTTTTCAACATATGTTATACTAGTACTTATGTACTTTGTCATTTTTTGTTAGTCTTTTCTTTTTCTTAAAAGTAAATTTAATTTTGTGGCTACCAGCCACGTCTAAACATTATTATTTTTTTAAGGCTCCCTAATGCCCTTGCAACACAATCACCTATCCACTGGATGTAAAGTTGCAACGCAACTAGGCAATCCATTCAGCTGCTCACATTGTTCCATTGTTCCATTGTTGCTTTCATTGTTAATGCAAAATTTTGTTAAAATGTTCTTGGTGCCGTTTGTAAGTTTGGAATTGAAATTAGGTATCCCGACCCGGGCATACTGCGTCGGAAAAGGTTAAGTTTTGATTCGATTTTCATAAAATTTGAAAGGACGCGACACAATTCTTCATCAATTCTATACATTAAATTTCAAACCATTCGGTTGGGTAGTTTTTGCGGGGTTATATGCGGATAGACGTACAGACGACGTATTTACAGTGGCGTAGGAACTTTATACAAACAGGGGGAGCTAGGGCATATTGCGGAAAGCTAGTGGCGCGGATCATTTCGTTCATTTTGGAGGGTTCCTTCATAGTGTTGCACGGTTCACAAACAGAAGCATAAAATAGAAGCATATCAAAAGATCACCAAGTCTTTAATCCAGTTAAAATAATTTTTAATAGATATACTTGATACATGTAAACTTAATTTATGTGCGATCCCGAATACAATATTCAAATTTAAGGCTTCTCCCACTTCCATTTAACAAAAATTAAAGTGCTTTCTGTTGTTTTGCTTACGAATTCTTTACAAATCTGTTCTAAATCAATTTTAAAGGCCTCTTCTTTATAAATATGTTATCGGTGCAGGTAATTTGTAGTAGACCTATGTAAGACCCCTTTTTTCTGGAAATCAGGAGGGTTGTAAACAATGAGAAAAAGGGTGAAGGCACAAACAAGTGTGCTTCACCCCCTCTCTCTCTTCTCTTTGTTGTTTATAGTGTGAATTTCCTAGAAAAAGTATACTTTATTTTTTAATTCAGCAATGTATCGTAAACAGATGTGGTGCGTGAATTTCTCCCGGGGGAGCTGAGCCCATCTGAAATAGTCCAGGGGGAGCCACAGCTCCCCCAGCTCCCCCGGTTCCTACGCCCTTGCGTATTTATATAATTATGTTACGTATCTATATAATTACGAAGACACCTAACAATAAACCAAATGCATATATATCGAGGCTTCTAGTGTTTAGTTAAAAGAAATCACGAAGAACAATACATTACTAATATAAAAGAAATGAACATAAAATAACGTAACTAGAGAACAGGAATTCTGCTTTTCCAGAATTTAGTGTCGCCCTGTTGAAAATAAAATATTTATGTATATAAATATCGATAGTGCGAAACATATTTCAGTTTGAAGACACACACTTCTATTTTATATAAAATGAAGTCATCCGCATCCTCTGAAGAATTCCTCATTTGCGATCCAGTCTTAAACAACATCTACAGTAAAGTACGTATAGGACGTCACTATCGTTGAATAATTCACAAATCCATGATTCGTATGCCTTCGTTTGTTTGTAATATTAATATAGATACTTGAAATTAAATTTAGTTTATAATAGCTCCATATTTTATCAGAAATCATTCATTTATATTTTTTTCAAAGTAGCACATATTTTAAGTACATTTTTTCAGTTTTTATGGGAAATTGGCAACAAAAGATGTAATTGCTATTTTCTAACTTATTTTTACTTTACTTTCTACAGCATTGGAGTACTTTGAGTAGCAAAATTAAACAAATGACGCTAAAAACAACAAAAAAATTAATATCTCAAAAATAAATGGAGATGCAGTTTTCAAACAAATCGCATAAAAAAGTACTTTTTCTCCAATATGATAGTATAAAAATTGAAAATCTGCGATGCTTAGTAGTTAAAAAAATTGCAGAAGAGTATTTAGCAGTACAATGATACATCTGCTTTGTTTTACGGCTATCTTATACAACGGAACGTTATTTTTGGAGACGACTCTTTATATGCTGGGAGAAAGAAATAGCTTACCGGGGGCTAATAAATAACTAAATTATTAATCTTTAACTGTTGAAGTAGTTACCAGGCGCAGCAAAGTTTTACTTTTTTTTTTCTTTTTTTTTTTAATTCCTCAAGTGTCACAGTGGGTCCGAAATTTAGGATAAAATTTATTTGTAAATAAGTAAATACATTCGTGTACATAAGAAACAGAAAATTTTGTTTAAAAATACTGCTGGCAATTTGTGGATTAAAATTAAATGCCACCACTTTGGCGGCATCGACCGCAAAGGGATAATAACAACATTTAATATATAATAAATTCGAACACACATAATTTATATATGTTTTATTCGTTCCTAAAAGGGGTTAAATAAAAATCATAAAAACAGTAAATAAAGTTTTAATAAACCATCTATACGTGTTTCAGCTTCACAGAAACCTTTACCAAGACCTTGTTTTGCCGAAACATCTAAAAAGTTTATTAAAATTAATTTTAGTTTAATAGTCGAAGAGTCGTCGATACATGATGATAACTTAATTTTTCAATCAAAATGAAGTCAACAGCTTTATATTTAAAATTAAGTAATCCTTTTTATCGATGTTCCAAGAACGAAGAAACACTTATTAAAATTTCTTTAATTCAACATTTAAACCTTTATGTTCATCGGTATAATTAAGAAATGTTGCTATTGTAATAAAAATTAGTTTTTTCTTTAAATCTTTATAAAAATCACTATAAACATCAGAAAGTTGCGGTCGTAATACAAATCATATGTTTTTCTTTTATATTTATATTCATAATCATTAGTATTATTAAAGTATGGTGCAGTCGTATGCATATTATATAAGGAGAATACTAACTAAAATCTTCCTATTTCTATGCCTCCGTCCCACGAGTATCCGAAGAGTCGGCAACCGATAGCGCCCTCTATCGTCTGCCGGCTGGTTGGCAATGTAATATCGTTCGTTTTGTTGCGAATAGACCACATATTAAAGTAAGAATAGATAATAATGGAATAGGAATGTATTAAAGTTTTATTCTTGTGTAATAGAGATATACCATGGTATTAGAAGATCTCAGGTAGAAGAACAACTTGTTACGAACTTCGTACCAAAAGAAAAGTTTGATAATGCTTATACTGATCGGAGCGTCATCTATTTTCTACATTTGAAGTTAAAAACGAAAATCTTTTTCTAATTTCATGAATTAACCTTTTATTCTTTTTATTTTAGCTGTATATACCTATTTTTAAAATGCTGTGATGCTTTTGCTCACACTTTTTGTTTTCAATAAAAAAACATGAACTATTTGTTTAATAATTTGTTAAATATAATAAATTTTACAAACGACAAATAACTAAAAATTAAATTCATGTTTTCAGATTTATTATTAAAAAGAAAACAAGAAATATTATTTTTTATTCAACATAAATCCTGGAACACAGTTAACTTTTTTATTTTAACGTTTACTGTACTAAACAAACTATTTAAAGTAATTAAGATGATAATAGCTAGGTTAAAAATGATAAAATTATGCATATTGCAAAATGTGCTTTAGGAACAGAGTTAGAAATCGGTTGTTTTCAATGTGCTTTAGAGATTAATACAATAATTTTTATTTAATTGTGCTCTGCGCTTTCGATTTCTTTGTAAAAACGGATTTTATTTTAATAACAAAGAACTTACATTTAAAATGAAAAAATAAATAAGTTTAAAAATTATTAATAAAAAAATAAAATATTAAAATAAAATATTAAAAATTATTGTTTAAAAAATATATTATTTAAAAATTACTAAATATGAAGAATTATCGTTTAAAAATATTAAATATTTAAAAAATATATTATTTAAAAATTATTAAATATTGAAAATTATATTCGAATTTTAAATTTTCTTTCTTTCTTTATTTTTTTAATGAAATGAAAAATTTTCATTTTCAATTTGTAAGTTAAATTTTAATACCCACCTAAATATGAACAAACTGATGGGCTAAAGACTGAAAATTTATCTAAATTTAATACTACTCACATAGCACTAAATTTATTAACTTTTAATAGGTTGTAGCAAGCACTTCCCACTCTTGAATTAAGGTTTTAATAATTATAAGATGGTTTTAAACTGCATAAATAAGAAAGTAAATTTAAAATTCTATAATGTTTGATCAAACAGTGGATATTTTAAGTTTATTTTACCCCCCCCCCCCCCCCCCACACACACACACACAAAATAAATATAAGAGTTCCGCACTTTAAACGATTAATCTAGCTATAATTGACTCAATTCGTCCAAATTTTATACGAGTATACATGATTATTATAAAAGTGAACTTTGTCGGTTTTTTATTGAAGTCCCCCCCCCCCAACAATCCAATACTTTTTTCTTGTAAAGATACAGCAGAACCTCCCTAAAGCGACCACGCTCCGTTCCAACAAAAAATGGCCGCTCCGAGAGGTGGTCTCTTAATGGAGGTCATGTTTAAATCTACATTTTAATTGTTGAAAAACGGTAACAATTAATGTTTCTAAAATTTATTTTTCTCATTAGGAAAAAATATGAAAATTTAAGTATCAAAGCAAAAGTTAATTGCATAAGTTGATTACTGGAGGGTTTTAATTATGAGTACATTGACGTTTGCATTGATTTTATGGTTTTATCTTTAATAATTTTTATTTCCAAGTACTTTCGAAGTTCAGTAAATAAATGCATTTTTTTTTTTTTTTTTTTGGACCTGATCAAATAATGACGATTTCATTAATTTATCTATTTCTTTGAAAGTTTCCTGACAGAATAGGCAGGGGAGTTTAATTGACGTCATCCTTAATCTGTCATCAGAGTTAAATTTATTGGCTAAAAAGGCACAAAGGCTTTTAAACATTCAAAAGTTACCGGAATAATAATAAAAAAAAAATTCTAAACTTAGTTTAGAAACTTGACGAATAATGCGCTCTCCGGAATTATTTTTTTTTAATAATACCTTCATTTTCTTCAAAGAACTGGGTCGCTCATGGAGGGAATTCAACTAGGATGGTCTCTGAATGGAGATAAAATTAGTATTGAGCCTATGGGAATAAATTTCGTTCCATGAAAAAATGGTCGTTCAGGAAGGTGGTCGCACAGGGAGGTTTTACTGTATAAGAAAGTAAAAAAGAGAAAAAATCTCGATAAAAGTATTGAAATACAGCATGTTTTAGAAAACGCACGTATTTCTTTTGACAAGTTAGTTAATAACTGAGTGCGGATTAGTATGAAGCGTGTAAGATGACGTGTGTTGGGAGTTGCTTAGATTACAGAGACAACAGTAGTTGCGAAATCCCATGGAAATCAATTGCTAATTGACGCACCCTTCTCTCGGCAATTAGTGCAGCAATTAGTTACTTTATTTTGATTAAATACCTTGATTACAGGCCACATATTACTTTATTATGAAACATAAACTACAGATTAAATTAATCAAGCCTTATTTTTAAATAATGTGAAAAATATGAAATTAATTGAAATCCTGTTATTGACACTACGTAAATACTAGCCGCCCTTGGCGACCAGTTTGGTCTCCCTTAAAATTTATTTTTGGGAAAGCATGCTAAGTATTCTATCAATTTACTTTTATTCATAATTTAATTTACTTGGACTCCCTTATATATAATTAATATAATCCCTTAAGCTAATATTAGTTTTTGTTGCATTAAAATATTTCAATTTGTTGATTTTCTGTAAGCAAGTAAACCCTATTGGTTTACAATGGGATTCTATTTCTATATATAATTCTATATATATTGCTATATAGAAGCATTCTATGGTAATTTGGCGAATTATTAGAGATATCGCCAAGTTGGCGTCACTTTTGGAGACTCATTTTGGTCGCTAAATTTGGCGATATATCGCTAAGTTGGCGACAAACTTGGAGGTATTTGGCGATAGAACAGGGTCCACCCCTTTATAGGTAACCCCCCTTATAGATATGGGGTTGCATTAAATGCTGTTCAATAACCAATGAGATGCATTTCATTCGTGTGTTGCCATCAAACAATTAACAAAAAGTCGCGATTTCTGTACCGCATACGATAGCGTAATATTTAAGTATTGCGCGGCAGCGCAATACTTATTTATTTCCAGTGTCACTTGTCAATGTTAATTTAACATGGAAAAGCCTATGGAGATCATAACTTTTTAATTTTTTCTTCCCACCTTTTTGTCCCTGATGCCACTCATTTTTTATTCTTTACTAATTCTATGATATTATAAATTTAAAGTGTAAAAACGTTTGCCTGACGTCAGGGTCAAAACGAATGGAAAAATGCCTTTGTATATGGGTGAATTATAACCCAGAGAAAAAACAAGGGCCAATTTGTTTTACATTATTCAAATATTTTTCTTAATAATTCCAATTTTCGCTTTTTCATTGAACATCAACGGACATTTTTCATAGAAAATGTAACATTTTTACTTCATTGTTGCAAAAATTTCAAAAGCCGTAATAATAACTTATTTCTTTTTAGTTGAAAGATTTTCACGTGAAATATTAAATTGAGCTAGTTTTTTTTTTTTTTTTTTTTTTTCCAAATATTAAAAAGGTGAATATGGCGTCATAGTGGAAATAAAAAGGATATTTTCAGAATAAGTTTTTGCTTTGGTCAAGTTTATATTTTAGTAAAAAGTTTCTAATGGATAGCTATTTTTACGCAGGTAGCGAACTTAGTGTGGAATTACATAACTTAAATTTTAAAATGTATTTTTTTCCGATAAGAGAACTATTTATACCCTAAGTTAAACTTGGGTAATAATTTTCCGACTTGTTTACATCACCCCTTGGGAGCGAATAAGGTTTAAAAATTTAAGTAAATCTTTTATTTTTTATTTTTTACTGTATCACAGCTATAATATTGTTAAATATCAGCAGTAAGGATTCAAGACAATTTACATTTACATTCATAGCGTTCCTGAATGGGAAATAGGGTATATAAATTTAAGTAAGTTAATTTTTTATGTTTTAATTATAGATTTTTTGCGTTCAGAACGGAAGTTTTTGTCCAAACTACCGCAACATGCATTACTACAGTGGTGAAACATTTTGGATTACACATTGATAAACTGCATCCCACATTGCGATGCAATACCGCATACATCAAAGCCTGATGATGATACTCTCTATTAATTTTGAAATGAGTTTGTCTGAGTGCAGTAGTTATTAAAAAACTTGACATATTAAACAAAAACATAATTTGAAGAACAAATTAAAAAAACAAAATTTATTTCCTACATTGTTGTACAGATATTAAGATATTTCATTCAATTAGTTCTACATTTAAAATTAAATTTTAGTAACAAATTAGTTAAGCCAATTGAAGATTAAAAAATAAAAATAAAATTCATATAATATTATCATAGCTGCCAACTTGTACGGATTTTTCACACCACTAAAATTTTATAGTTAATTTTAGCTAAATGAATCCCCGAAATTCAAGCAAATTTAACGTTAAAATAAGTCAAAGATTTCTATTAAATTTTAGTGGTAGGAAAAATCCGTACAAGTTGGCAGCTATGTATTATACTTAAGACACCCTAAAAAATTAGATTCCGTTCAAATGAAATCGAAATAAATCTTAGACTTTTTTTAAGTTTTGTATTTTGCATGCATCTTATCATTTTATGCACAATTGTCATAAACATAATACAAAATCTGCAATACAAATATTTTCAATTAAAAATGGAAGACGTCTGAGATTTATTTCGATTTCATTTGAACGGAATCTAATTTTTTATTGTGTTTTAAGTATAATATTGTATGATTTTTTTTTTTTTATCGTCAATTGGCTTAACTAATTTGTTACTAAAATTTAACTTTAAATGTAGAACTAATTAAATGAAATATCTTAATATCTGTCCCTTCTCGGGCTTAAACAATGTAGGAAATAAATTTTGTTTTTTTAATTTGTTCTTCAAATTATGTTTTTGTTTAATATATATATAGATAGTTTAAAATAATAACTGTTTTTGTAGTTTGATTAGCCAAGGTAAGAATGATTGATTTATTAAAATTATTTTCGTATTTGTAATAAGCTTATGCACGGCCAAACTCGATTCCCCCTTATAAGGCAGGCGATCGAGTTTGGCCGTGGCTTATGCTACAGTTCCTTATTGGTTTTATTATTTGTCGAATTTCGACGATGACAACTTGTAACTTTTTAGATCACAGGTTATCAAAGCTTCAGAGTTAATTCCTCGCAGATTCTGTAAGTACAGTCGTGGGGGAAAATATAAATGCCACCTACTAACTTTTCAACTAATTATAATAGAAGAAAGTTACTGGTGCCAAACGGTTGGAAATAAAGTCGACTTTTAAATTATGTATATAAAATTTGCTTAGGGGACCATCTACAAATCAAAACCAGATCAAACTTTTTTTTTTCAATGGCAACACCCAATTTTAACGATATATTTAAAATCTTCGGTTCAAATTATGCCCAGACACGAAATTTCAAGTTGTTTGGATGATAAGTTTTTGAATTATAAACTATCAAAATTTAGAGCTTCTAATGTTAAATTACATTTTCATATTTTTATTAATATCTCCTGAAATTATAATCCTACTGTGATATTTTTTTGTGTGGTTATAACACTACAAAAATCCAAACATAAATACATCGAATTTGTAATTTTAAAAATTTCATAATATGAATTATGAAATTAATGTTCGAAAAAAATATGAATTGCAGCCGACAATTTTTTTCATAGATTTATGTTTATGATGTTTTGCTTTATACAAATTCTCAATTTCAATTTTTTCTTGCAAATAGTTTTCGAATTATTATTAATAATTGTCAAAATCATGGTTTAAGGGACCGTCCATGATGTGCAGAAAAGCATAATTAAAAAAATATATATATTATTCTTTTATTGAAATATTTTGGCTGGCAATAGTCAAAACACATAAGCGAGTTAAATGATCATATTGGCAAGGAATAATACATTAATCCTTTCGAGGGCGGTGTCTTTAAAAAAGGACACCTAATTTAAATTCCAAAAATGACAAACGGCACCGAGAATATTTAATTAAAATGTTTCCTTTTATAATGTACATAATATGCAAGTTCATATTTTAAAATAAATTCGATTATAAATTCTGGTGTTATTCCATTATTTCGTCAGTTTATAAACAAAATTACTTCCCGCCGGAAAGGGTTAATAGAAGTGTCATAGTCATTCTGTAGCATTTCAATAATCGAGTACCGAATTTCAATTTGGATACAACCCCTAAAATAGGCTCGTTTAAAAATAATTATTTTCTCTGAAACAAATCGTACGAATATCATGAAAATTTGGATTTAGAATAATTGAAGGGAGTAGAATTCATTTATGGTGTCAAACATGGGCATTGCTATTGAAAAAAAAAAGTTTGGGTTCGTTTTGATATGTAGATGGCCCCTAAGTAAATTTTATATAAATCATTTCAAAGCAAACTTTATTTCTAATTGTTTGGTACCGGTAACTTTTTTCTAATAATTTGTTACAGAGTTAACATGAGATGTTACTTTTTCTTTCCCCCACGACTGTACGCACGTTTGTATGTACGTAACGCAATGACTCTTGATTGAAATTTCCGATTTGCTTCGAATATTGTAAATAGGATCATTCTGATAAAGCATTTCCCTGATTAGTTTTTTTTTTGGAGGGGGGGGGGGGGTTATTGATTAAGTATATGGGGGGGGAGTACGTGGCTAATACCGCCTATATTTAGCTAAATGGGTTTTTCAAGGAGAATTATCCGATTTGCTTCAAATTTGGTATACCGGTTTATTCTGACAAGGCGCTTCCTTGATTAAATTTGGAGTTTGATTGGTTAAGTATAAAGCGGGAAATGGGGGAGCCCCCACAATGTAGCTAAATGGGTACTTCATGTAGAATTATCCGGTTTGCTTCAAACTTGGTATACAGGTTTATTCTGATAAGGCACTTCCCTAATTAGTTTTAGAAGTACTTTTTTCTCATTTGAAATATAATGGTTTGTATTATAACAAACATACACTGCTTTTTTAGGTTTTATGTTTTACCGTTTCGTTCAAAAATAGTGAGCTCTATTTTATGAATAAAAGACATATAATATATAAAGAGTATAATATACAATTAGTGTGAATAGCCTGTGAGTTCAATGCCATCAGTTTAACCCTTTCTGGCACAGTGATTCCACTACGGTACCACCTAAATTTGATTTAAATTTAAATTCGGCACCAAGAATATTTTAATAAAATTTCGCGATTGTAATGAAAGTTTAAAACAACTGATTTTTAATTTCTAAGAAATTCGTAGGGAAATTCTGGTGACAACCAAGTATTTCAGCATTTTATGAATAGAATTTTTACTTTCTTCTATCTTTACAAGAAGAAAGTATTGGATTCATGAAAATTTTCGAAATCCGGTTTTTGACGGATCTGCACGTTTTAGGGGTCAGAGAACCCGAAAAAGATGTTTTTACAAAATGTCTGTCTGTGAGTCTGTCTGTCTGTCTGTCTGTCCGTCTGTCTGTGTGTCTGCGTGTGACACAAATTTTGTGGGCGCTCTATCTCAAGAACTAATGCACGGAATTTAATAAAAATTCATATTCAGTTAGTCCCTGATACAAATATGCTGATTAGTTTTTGGTGCAAATCGCTCAACAGGTGGCGCTGCTATGCTGCCTTTTGTACGATTTCCGTAATGAGTCTATCTCAAGAACTAATTCACGAATTTTCATGAAACTTCAGATTCAGTTAGTCCTTGACATGAATAGACAATGTATAGATTTTGGTGCAAATCGCTCAACAGGTGGCGCTGCTATGCTGCCTTTTTTACGATTCCCGCAATGGCTCAATCTCAAGAACTAATGCACGGATTTTCATGAAACTTCAGATTCAGTTAGTCCTTGACATGAATAGACAATTTATAGATTTTGGTGCAAATCGCTCAACAGGTGGCGCTGCTATGCTGCCTTTTTTACGATTGCCGAAATGGCTCTATCTCAAGAACTAATGCACGGATTTTCATGAAACTTCAGAGTCAGTTAGTCCTTGATATGGCTTGATGCTGATTACGTGTTGGTGCAAATCGCTCAACAGGTGGCGCTGCTATGCTGCTTTTTTACGATTTTCGAAATGGCTCTATCTCAAGAACTAATGCACGGATTTTCATGAAACATCAGAGTCAGTTAGTCCTTCATATGGCTTGATGCTGATTACGTGTTGGCGTAAATCGCTCAACAGGTGGCGCTGCTATGCTGGATTTTTTACGATTTCCGCAATGGCTCTATCTCAAGAACTAATGCACGGATTTTCATGAAACTTCAGATACAGTTAGTCCTTGACATGAATAGACATTTTATAGATTTTGGTGTAAATCGCTCAACAGGTGGCGCTGCTATACTACAGTTTTCAGAATTTCCGCTATAGCTCTATACAAGAACTAATGCACGAATTTTCACCAAACTTCAAATTCAGATATATTGTGATATGAATTGGTACTATTTAAACGATTTAATTGACGTTATTTATATAGAAGAAAGTTTTGTGATGGCCACAACATACTAGTTCTGTGCGGGAAAGGGTTGAATGCACACTTTACTTTTTATTCATGTTGTTACCATTAAGGAGGCCTTTTACATTAGGAGACCAGAAAAAAGCACTTTTTTTTATTTTTTTATAAGAAAACTGCATAATGGATCTTTTTGAAATTTTAACAGTTTATTGTACATATCTTAAGGTATACACAAGAATTTTTTTTATTCGATTTTGTTGCTTCTACTCTAAGTTATAAACAAATATGTTCAACTGCTTTGGAAAATTTCATTTGGACGGTGGGCATGAATAGCGCCTTGTAAAATTATCTGAAAAACAAAAATAAATTTTTTTCGTAAACTTCGTGAGTATAGCGTCTAGTTAAACTAAAGGAATCCATAAATGTATTTAAAAAAATTATGTAATAGCTGATTTAAAAAAAAAATTGTTAAAAAAATTCGTTTTTATTTGTTAATAACTTTTTTTAAATAATTTTAGTAAAAGCTTTAATTCATATCGAAGGCAATTAAATAAGCTTTAATTAAAAAAAAATCAAGATGATCGACTGAGTAGTTTTTTTTAAAATCTTGCCCACCGTGTCAAAAAATGTCGTTGAACATATTTGTTTATAACTTAGAGTAGAAGCAACAAAATCTAATAAAAAAAATCTTGTGTATACCTTAAGATATGTACAATAAATTGTTAAAATTTCAAAAAGATCCACCGTGCAGTTTTCTTACAAAAAAAAATCACAAAAAAGTGCTTTTTTTTGTCTCCTAATGTAGAAGGCCCCCTTAAGGTAAATAAAGGGTTTAAGGCGGACCACTAATTTTTAAAGTTTAAAAACAAGCCCAAAATGCATTTCTTACGACTGAAAGAAATCTGATTGACTAACATCCTTAACCCTCTCGCTGCGCAACCTGAGATTTCTTTGGGCAACGTAAAAGTAGCAAAATTTGCGTAACCCGAGATTTCCTTGGGGATTCATTTTTTCCACTTGCGACTATTTTTTAATTCAACTTGAACCACTTTTTAATTACAGAAAATTCCATATAGACTTTAACAACATCTACAACAGAAATATACAGCAAAATTGATTTACTTAAAATAGTGGTGCGAGAATATAAAAATAGTCTCCAGTGAAAGCCTTGATTTAGCCTGATTTAAATGTTTAATTATTGATTAAGGTTTAGGTTAAAAAAAAACTCTTTTACAAAAAATGTTTACATATTTAAACTCTAAAATATATATAGATTTGAAATATGTAATAAAAAAATGCGCAATTTTTGAACCTATTTTGATAAAAAAAAAATTACGCAGCGAGAGGGTTAAATGTTAACTTTCCATAAACTGTTTTTTTTTTTTACTGCTGGTATATTTGTTTATTTTATTGAGTGTCTTCAAACACAGATTTTTTTAAAATCCTTAGAGATTCCATTAAATAATAAGTTTGGATTTAAAACATTGTTTCTTTAATAATTTATTTTATTTTAAATTAAACTTCTTTGGATATACTCTATTACATTGTAAATAAATTTGTTGGATAAATGGAAAACTTTAAGATTCATGCATCAGAATTTTACTATACCCACTAACCTAGAGGAAGGTAACATTTTTTATTTTTCATTTTTTCCGAAGAATACATTTTGAAACTTTGAATATTTATTCTTAGGACTAGAATAAAAAAAATATTTTCCGGAATTCACTAACACTTTAATAATAATTTGACAAATGTTCTTAAGTGGGTTACATGCTGTTTAAAATTTCATGTCATTTTCTCATGTGAATAAATAACGAATGAAAATAAATGGCGTTTTCAAACAAGCTGAATATATGTGAATAAGTAATGAATCAAATAAAAGAAAGAAACATTCCGGAAACGAGTTTATTTGCTGTCTTGAATATTTGATGTTTTCATCTTGCATTGGTGTTTTCGAATGCCAAGGTGTAGAAAGAGATTGAGAAATATTCTGAAATGTATTTACTATTGCTTATAGTTTTAAATTCTCAATGCACTTTTGAATACCGTATATTTCCGTGTATAAGAAGAGAATTTTGGGGCATTTCTTTGGCTCCAAAATAGGGGGGGGGGGGCGGCGGCTTATGCACGAGAATAAGAAATTTTAAAAAATTGATATCTGAAATGAAAAAGAAAAGATGGTAATTATATATATATATATATATATATTAAAAAAACTTTAAAAAAACTTACAAATTTCTATAAATAATTAAAAACATTCTTTTACAATTAAACAAAGTTACCAATCCTCATTCATTATCCAAATCGTTATCAGAATTTTCAAGCAACTCATTAAGTCTTGTATACTGTGGTCCCGGGTTCGATTCCTGGCTCTGGCTAATTTTTCACTCCAGTTGGGTTTATTGTATTTATTGTTTATATGTCTGTATAATATTTATATATACCTTTAACTGTTGAATGCAGGCGTTATTTATCTGTGTATGTGTGTTTTAATATATATTGTAGTATGAGTGTTTTATTATAACTCATTAACCCTTTATCTACTGACGGTACTTATAAGTACCATTAAAATAACTTGTTATAAAATTAATTTAATACATCGATTAGAAGTAATGCAATTTAGAATGACTTATAAATGCATTACTTTATGATGTTCCAAAAGCATTATGGGTTACACAAAACAAAAATATTTTTTAAAGGATGATTTCTTTGGCCTTTGCATCTTTTCAGCTTTCTTGGCGTTGGAAGGGGGCGGGGGGGATTTTTCAATTCAGAAATATTTCTATATTTCCATTGTAAGAACATTATCTATATTATAAAGGACAAACATATCTGTGCGTAACGCATACGTCATTTTGCGAATGGCAACACTTTGAAATTTGAAATAAAATTTTGGTTTTGCAATTTTCTCTACTGCAAATTTTTAAACTTCTAAACATCGCACCTTTTAAATTTGTACACCATCGTATGAGGAAAAAAAATGCTCTTTTAAATGCAATTTGTTTGAAAACTGTATCTCAATTTATTTTTGAGACATTAATTTTTTTGTAGTTTTAAATACCATTTTTCTTATCGTGGCAACAAAACTACCCCATTTCTATTGAAAGTCATTGAAAGTAAACGGAAAACAGTCGAAAATAGGAGATACTGTATCTTTTTGATGTCATTTTCTCATAAAACCTGAAAAAAAAGTTGAAATTAAAATATCGGCTATGTCAAAAATATTGTCTGTTATTCCGTGATAATGACGTCATATGCATCTTTTTCTATAGACGAAGTTTATATTAAGACTGGATTGTAAAAGTGCATTGCTTAAGCGGATGCAAATGACGTCATTTTATAAAAAAGCATGTATTTTAATTCTTAAAGCTGAATTATGTTTTGTAGAAGTGCGTCATTTTCACAGCCCGGCCGCTTTGAAATTCTTCATACGTGAAAATGCTTCACTTTTGAATGTAATGTAATGTAATGTAATCAAAATCGCACTCTGATAAAACGCAATGTTTTACAAAAATTTTGAGTGTATTTATAAAAGAGAGGTGGCATGTAAATAATAGCGATTTAGATTACAGATGATTATTTAGGTTACGAAAGATTAATCCTCTTGCCCTTAAAACAAAATAAAGAGTTCATCATTTTCTTACGGCTAATATCCATTAAAAAAAATTGCCTATGAATAAATAAATAAAACAATATAAATAAAACAGAAATTTAACAGACATGTCGGAAAACATGACGGAAAACAGTCGAAAATAGGAGATACTGTATCTTTTTTGATGTCATTTTCTCATAAAACCTGAAAAAAAAGTTGAAATTAAAATATCGGCTATGTCAAAAATATTGTCTGTTATTCCGTGATAATGTTTGTTAATGTTTGTTATGTTAATAATAATTTCAATGCTTTGAAATTATCAGAATATAAAAGGATGTCATAAGTAGCAAAATCTTGGTCAAATAACTCTTAGTATACGGCTATGAAGAAAATATTGCTTTTGATAAATTTCAAAAATTTATTTGATTGTATAATTCGCATTTTCCATATGAAAAATGCTTTTTTAATGTAAGTGGGTAATCTAAAAAAATTACTGCATATAAAAAAATTACTTTTCAATTAAAAAAAATGTTATCACCTATATTCTTTAACCCGGGAAGCCCGGGTACGATCCCCTAGTATTTGTAAATTTCATAATTCCTAATTACTACAAAATACTAAGAAAAATATGTAAAATAAAAGATTTGAGTGGGATTATAAATATTACACAAAATCCCTATAAATTCAAATTTAATGATAATCCTTCTAAATCCTTCCAAAATCCTTCTAAAATTTATTAAATGATTATGCAAATCTTCTAATTTTGTTTCAAAAATTCACGAAAAATGCTTTAGAAGATGAAATTTTCACGAATTCATAATTCAGTACGTAAAGGGTTAAAATCGTTTTCTTTCATTGGTACATCAGTATGAATATCGACAGTGTCTTATTCATCATCACCAACATCGCTGTCATTTTCAAAAACCTCCAGTTCCATCCATCGCATTATTGATGTAGAATTTTTTCGAAGATCAATCGATCATTTCTTGTGGTAATTCAAGCCAAAAATAGGATATTTGATTTTTATGAAAGAGAAAGTCGATTAGCAACTCATTCATATCTACTCAGAATGAGCGGGATTCATTTAAGACGTTCACGCCGGCGTGCATCACCGGTGGGTCACGCTCCACTGTTAAATTGAAGGCGTGCACTCCGGGTGGGTCACACTCGACTATGCCATATGGGTCGCACTTGAATATTCGAAAATTCAGTAATAAAACAATTCAATATTATAAACGTAATACATTCACAACGGGAAACGAGAATTCTCTTTTTCATTCAAAAAATATCATTGACTAAGGGCGTGGCTTCTACCTTACAGAAAATGTATTTATATCATGTTGTCCATATTTCTTTAGATTGTAAGACATTTTATATTAAAATTATACATATGTAGTCAATAAAATCACGTCTCTAAGTAATTTCTTACTCCTTACGAACTGCCAGACATTCACAATCAACTCTGCTTATATTCGAGTTCAATTTAATAAATATGAGAGGAGCGTGTCATTACATTGGGAGGGGCGTGTCATTACATATAGTGTCTAAATAAGCGAAAGTGCCGCTCCGCCAGATAAAGCAAAACAGGATTTCGAGCGCCGCATCACAGCGAAAAGCACTAATATTGACGCCAGCGTGAACGTGTTAAACAGATTTGGCAGCTTTCCGAGGACAAAATAGGAGAGATCAATTGAAGAGCTGAGTGGATGAACATGTTATGCTACATTTTCTAAACAATTTTGAAATCTTTTGGATGAAAGCGTTATGAGGTATTCTATCACATAGTGAAGCTAAAATACTAAGATTCCATTTAGTCTTGAAGATTTAAGACATTATTCATTAATATTTAATATTTTAATATTTAATAACGTCAATAATATTAATAATTTTTAATATTTGAAAATTAAATATGAATAAAAGTAATTAATAAAATTCTGAGAGAATTTAGTACCATACCTGTTAATATTTTAAACACATGGCATCAAATAGAAAATAAATCATTAAAATTTACAGCAAAAATTTTCACTTCAAATTTCTTCAAATGTAATTGTTGTCACTTAACATGTTCTTCCACTTAGCTCTTCAATTATTTCGGAGAATTTATTTTTTTTCTATTATCTATGTACAAAAAGTGCTAAGTTTTCAAATATGTACATTTTAATGATTTATTTTCTGTTTGATACCACGTGTTTAAAATATTAAGATGTCTGGTTAAGATGTCTCTCATAGAAAAATTTATTCATATTTAATTTTCAAATATTATAAAATATTAATATTATTTACATTATTAAATATTAAAATATTAAATATTAAGGAATAATGTCTTAAATCTTCAAGACTAAATAGAATTTTATTATTTTAGCTTTATAATGTGATAGAATACCTCATAACGCCTTCGTCCAAAAGATTTAAAAAAAAAAAAAAAGTAGCATATCATGCTCTTCCACTCAGCTCCTCAATTATATGAAGAGTTTGAAAAAAAAAATAGTAAACTTGTTTGTATTGATTTAAATTTTCGATTGTTATAAAAGATAACACCTGTCAAAGTACGGCGGAATTAAAAAATAATAAGAAGGAATTATTAAATTATTATATTTATAAGCACATAAAAATTATGGCAACAAAAAATATCAGTCTTACAGTAACGAATGTAATACAGCAATTTTTATTTTAAACTGTCAGAGTCTCTAGTATAATATGATTTATATAGATTATAACTTTTCACATTATTTAAAAATAAAACTTTATTTTTTAATTCTATAGTTTATTTCAAAAAAAAGTAATTCGTTCGAATCATTTTCGTTACGAAATTTAAAACCTGCGAAAACTACGCCATTTGACGAACTCTTATTAATATTATCACTCTTACTAATATTATTTTTAGTTTTATCCGTCAAAAACACATTTCAAGGGTAACATAGCGTCATTTTCATCAGCACAAAATTTTTATTATTTCATTTTCTTAATCCATGCTCATTTTTACACGCAATAGGTTATTAATATATTTCCAGAAAAATCTTTATGTCATATTTGACAGTTAGAACTGCACATAGGAAGTGATTTTTCCTCTCCATGGTCACGTTGACTCTTTACGTCCTAATTTCCGTATCGGAAGTACAGAAAAATCCAGAAATTTATGTCATTTACACGCATCTATAATAAGAAACGAACACATCGCTCTGTCTGTCTCTGTTTGTGTATAGTTGGGACGGCTAGCGAAATCTGCCTTACATAGAAGTCCAAAACTTTAGGTGAGGATAGTCCAAGACAGGTCCTGATGTACCCGATTCTCATATTTTTATTTTTTTAAGGGCCGGGCCCCTGAGCCCCTTTAAGTTTTTACGCACTAAAATGTTAATAACGTGCCCTCTTTTTATCCAATCTTCTTCGTTTTGTGGGACTTTTCTCCATTTAGTTATTCTCGCCTCTTTACTTTCCAGTTACCCTAGACCTCTGGGACCCATTGCAGGCCACCTTGAAGCTTTTGTGCGGATAAATTGTTAATAAATTGCTTTCTTTTAATCCAATCTTCATTTTTGGGATCTTTTTTCCATTTAGTTATTCTCACGTTTCTGAATTCCATATAAGGCACTGGCGCCCCCTAGGGAACTGTTGGACTCGTTCCACGGCCCCTTGAACTTTTTTGCGCCAAGCATGCCCCCCCTCCCTAATTTCCCCTAATTCTCAATGCATAATTTTAAAGTTGAATCTTGGACTCTTCTTCCTTCTTCCCTCATATTTTTATTTGGATCCTAGGGCCCTTTTTAAAAAATTTACCCGATCTTTTGTGCATTTCTTTAAAATATTATTCAAACGTATAATTCATACCCTACGCTTCATTTTGACTAATTATAGATCTAGAGCGCTAAGTACTAATACATTTTAAGATGTTTTCTTGTTAGGACCCTGTTTTTAACTGTCCGTTGGCCTCTTTTGGGGCCCCTATTATAGCCCCCTTAAAAGTGGTCCGATTCACTAGCTTTTTTTTTTCTCTAGCAACTTCTTAGGTCCTCCAGATACTACATGAATGGCAAAAAAATTTCTCAGACTTCAGCTACCATCAATTTTGAATATTAATCGCCTATTTGGGACCCTTGGTGCAGCTTCTTTAAAAATGATCCGAATTCCTTGCAATTTTCTTTAACATAGTTCTAGCGTCCGCCGATTATTTTAAAAACTACCAAAATATATCTTTATACCCATCTTGGGGAGAGGGGGGGGGGTACCTTTGAACTGGGGGCACCTTTGAACACTGTAAATATTTTCTTTTAAATAAATTATATTTTTTAAATATATATGGCAGCACAGTACTACTACTTCAATGTAACAAGAATACAAAGCTTTACTATTTTGCATGCACACTACTGTCTAAGCAAGATATGTATATTTTGCTTTCTTGAATTTAAACTTAACAAAAAATGTTGTAAGCTTTTTGTTGATAATCTTGTATCCCTAAAATTATAATTTACTATTTAATACGTAAATAAATGTGTTAGCTGTAACTTATAAAGTTTATTTTATTCAAATTCTCAAACCTAATTGAGTAAATAGTTGTAATGCTAAACTCCATGTGATGGGGCACCATTGAACGGAAAAGTTGGGCATCATTGAACAATTAAAACTATGAAGTAAAGAGTTATAGATGCATCTAAATATTATTATTGTTGAATTTTTTTTAAATATGAAAATTAAGAGATTAATTAAGTGTTATTATCTACTTATAATAAAATCTGAGTGCAGGAAACTGTCGGAACGATGCCGGTACGAACCACTCTGGTCTGCGAATCGACCGTAGCTAAACGCCATGTTAGGCTTAATGAAAAACATATTCTAACATATGGCAGCTAAATGATAATTTTTTCTACTTGAAATCATGTCTGTTAACCATATTTTCACATAAACCATGTGCATCGTATCCATTTATAATGTAATAAGTACTAAATTAATATTAAGCTATTATAAACATAGAAATAAGATCTAAACAAACAATACTGTTGCCATTCAGATTCAAAATCCAGCAAATCTACAAACAAATGAATGACTCTTTGAACACTTCATTAAAAAAAAATGCAGGTTAACGCCGATGCTGGCCTTAAAATATTTGGAAAGTATATTAAAAAGTTTTAATATTTTAACTTTGTTTAAAACCTTCAGAAACTATCCGATTATATTCTAAATTTAAGGGCCAAACCAACAACAAGTTCTAAATTAAAAATAACCGATAACTATCGCCATCTGGTGGAGAAAAGATATAGCTTTCGCTCTAAGAAGGTCCATGCAAGCACATTGCATTACATGTATTTTTAATTTATTCAGAATGATTATTCTTTTGCATAATTTCAGATTTCCTGTAACATTTGTTTTCTGTCTTATATGACAAAGTAAAAAAATATCCGAATTTGAATATCTAAAACTTTCGAATGCATTTGCAATAAAGAATTATTTCAATGGCACTTTAGCATTATTTAAAGGGAAATTAAAGGGACAATTTTTTCTGTACCGAAGGCTGCGAGCAGCGCCTCTGTAGGCCGTTTTAATTCCAAATAAATTAGGAGCTTATGTTTCTTGCGGTAATTCTTTTGGCGTCAACTTTCTGTTCTAATCATACTGTTTTTAGAATGCATTTTATCAGGTTTGAAGACATTGCAAATAAAATGAATATTTCTTATCGGTACAACATATTATATTTATCTTGCAGATAAAATTTTGAATTTTAACATAGTTTGTAGTGAAAAAAAAAAGTCACGCTAAACAACAAATTTTTAATGTAGAGGGAACCTAAACAAGAGAATGTGTAGCTGGAAATGGCGCTTTTAAGCACTGGTGACTAAATTGTAGTTTACATAATTTCTTTATTCTAATCATAAAAAATCAAAGGATAATACTTTTTTATTAAAAAAATGCATGAGGCATCTTATTATTATTATTTTTTTTAAGTCAGAGAAATATTTTTTAACCTATTATTTTGAAGATTTATCATTCACTTTCCGTCATTTTTGACGCGGATTATATACTAGTACTTAATATGAAAGTTGTACTGGTGCAGGGCTTCAACTACAGGCAAATTCAGGACACACAACTTCGATAATTCATGATTTAGCAAATTTGTCTAACAAATCCTACACTGTTTCATTTACAATGGTAAACATTATTTCTAGATTTCATAAAACAGTGTTTTATCCATTTTCTATAACAATTTGAATGAAAATTATTTCATTTTAGTTCAATTTTATGCAAAAAGAGCTCTTCATTATACGTTGTTCAGATTAAATTGCTTACTATTAGGTTTCTTCGTAAAAAGGAACATACGATATATTTTTTAGAAGCATCAGATATCAATTTGGCGGATTTTAAGGATATTATATATAAAAAAAATTGCTACAATTAAACATAATTGGAGGGATCCTCCGTTGTCTCTCAACAATGTGCTTTGATGGATACAAATTTGGTTAAATAATACAAATTTAGTAATTTCAGGTAAATGTAATTGTGTAATTTTATTCTTATTATTTTATATTTTGGAAAGATATGCAGTTTTTAATAAAAACTGTCAATATTTTCATATTTTGTTTATTTGTTCAAAGGTGCCCCTAGCTTGTTCAAAGGTACCCCTACATGGGGCGGGTTTGAACAGAAAACTTTCAGCTTTTTAAAGCCTCACAACACATTTAATTTATATTAAAAACTGTAATTTTTTATTTCATATGATGCAGAACTACATTCTTTCTCTCAGGAAATATTTAAAATTCAATAAATATAATTCAAGTAAGAAATATGTAGATTTTTAAAAAAAAAATGTTCAAAGGTGCCCCCTCTCCCCTACATGCCAGTTAAGCCCCAGCTCCTTTGGGACTCGGTATAGGGCCCCTTGAAATTTTTGCACCATAAATTGTTATTAAATTATCCCTTCTTTATCCAATCTTTATTTTTGGAATCCCTTTTCCATTTAGTTACTCTCACGTTCCTACATTCCACTGAATACCTTGGGGCCCCCTATGGTCCCGTAGGGCCCGATTCAATGCCCTTGAACTTTTTGTGCGCCATGCATAACCCCGTAATTTTCTTACCTTCTCAGTGCATAATTTTAAAGTTGTGCATTGGACTCTTCTTTCAGGACCAACGCCCTCATATTTTTATTGGGGCCCTAGAGCCTTTTTTTAAAGCATTTTGCATTTCTTTTAAATATTATTCTAATGAATAATTCATATACTATGCTTAATTTTGACTAATTGTAGATCTACAGCCTTAAATATTAAGACATTTTCACGTGTTTCAATGTTAGGGACCTGCTTTTAACTATCAGTTGGTCCCTTTTGGGCCCCCTATTATAGCTCTCTTAAAAATGGTCCGATTAGCTATCTTTTTTTAATAACAATACTTAGATCTTCCAGCCACTACATGAACGACAAAAAAATTTTAGACTTCAGCTACTACCAATTTTGAATATTTATCGTCTTCTTGGGGACATTGATGCAGCTTTTTAAAAAATGATTTGTTATCATGCAATTTACTTAATATAGTTCTAGCGTCCGCCGATTATTTTAAAACTACTAAAAAAAAAATCTTTATATCCAACTACATGCCAGTTAAGTCCCTGTCATTTATGGGTCCGGTAACGGGGCCTTGAAGTTTTTGCACCATAAATTGTTAATAAATTGCACCCTCTTAATCCGATCTTCATTTTTGGAATCCTTTTTCCATTTAGTTATTCTCCCGTTTCTAGATTCCAGTTAAAATCCTAAGACACCCTAGAATCAGATAGGGCCCGATCCGCGGCCCCTTGAAATTTATGTGCGGCATGAATCTTTCATCTCCTAATTTTCTCGCATTCTCAATGCAAAATTTTAAAGTTGAGTTTTGGATTCCTCTCCCCGGACCAACACCCTTATATTTTTACTAGGATCCTAGGGCCCTGTTCTGAGCATTTCCCTCCATTTTTTGCGCATTTCTTTAAAATTTAATTCTAATGATTAATTCATATCTATGCTTAATTTTGACTAATTGAACAACTAATGTTCTAAGAATTAAGACTATTTAACATGTTTTCATGTTAGCACCGTAATCTTAACTATCAGCTGGCCCCCTTTGAGTCCTTTGTTATATATCCCTTAAAAATGGTCCGATTCACTAGCTTTTTTTGTAACAGTTTCTTAGGTCCTCCAGCTACTACATGAACGACAAAAATATTTCTCAGTCTTCAGCTACTACCAATTTTGAATATTAATCTCTTTCTAGGAGCCTTTGTTGCAGCTTCTTGAAAAACGATTCGATTTTATTATAATTTTCTGTAACATACTTTTAGCGTCCTCCAGCTTCATTAAACTACCAACAATATTTCAGTTAAGATCCTGGCCCCCAGAACCCGGTCCTTCTTTTTACCTCAGCTACCACATTTTCGAACATTAATCTCCTTTTTCGGCAAAAACTATTATGCTTACTCACTACAGCAGTAAATTAAAAATCGCATAACTTTACAGGTAACTTTAGATAAGGGATTTCATCCGTTTTTCTAAATATCCTGTTAATGTTAAAAGTAATTTGTGAAATTTACAGGAGAGAGCACCTTCCACCGCTTGGAGGCGCATTTTCCCCTCGATTTCTAAGGGCCTAATTTCAATGGGATTTAGTTCATTCAACTTAGATGACAATTAGGCTACTTTCTGTATTACGAAATTTTATCTTAGGCTTCAGTTACCAACATTTTCAAACATTAATGGTGCATTCTGTTTTCGGGCTCTATGGACTTGATTACTACGAGGTTTGGCTCACTCAACTTGGTTTTTGATTGTCTCCAGCACATGCGGAGCACTTCCGGTGGATCCTGCTTTAGGTACTGGGAACCTAAGTTCGTTCAGAAAGAGGTTTGTTGGGAACACATTAGAAGTTGCGGAAATCAATGGGGTTCCCGAGTCTAGGTTCATTTAAAAGATTTTCAAAAGATATAAAATGATACAAACTTGAGTTTTGTTTAAGGTTATTCTAACGAGCCTTAAGCAACGCCGGGCGGGTCATCTAGTCCGTAATAAAATATTTCAAATTTGTCATTGAAAGTACTCACTTCTTGTTAAATATGATGTCATTTTCACACTCTGAAGCACTTTTCTGCAAAATTTGTTTTTGGCACCAGTAATAAAGAAAAATAAAATCTGTTTTATTTAATCAGAGCATTTTTTTGAAATTATTACGTTTATTTATCCATGTAACGATGCTGAAAATTAGGTACTTTCTGTATATTTTTGGAAAAACTGTGTTTTAGTTCTATACGAGTGCATTTTAAGATATAGTTATGCATTACAAAATTTGAGTTTTACATAAAAATGTATTTAGCATTCGTTTGTTTCGTGACCATTAAAAAATATGTCATCTTAAAAACGTTAAC